>VZRV01000329.1:32500-112500 GCA_013398115.1 Falcunculus frontatus
TTGTGCTGTACGTAGCCATCAGAAAATCACATATTTATTATGCATACAGAGTTCTTGCTTGATTGGAAAGCATTTTCCATATTTTGCAGGGCACCCCAGCTCAGCAGCCAAGAGCACATCTCCTCCATGGCAGACGCGGTGCGAATACTCACAGCAAGTCCTGGCAGTGTCCCTGGCTGGCTGCAAATTCCGAGCCCTGTCCCACAGCCTTATCCCTCTTCTGAAGCCTGGAGCAGGTGGAAGGACTTTGGAAGGACCATGCTCTTGGCCTTTTCCTGTCCAATTGCACAAGGTTAATGAGACCTGCAGAGGAATCGCTGCTGGAGACGGGGCAACACGAGCCTTGCAGAGCATCACATCTGGAGTCCAGAGGCACTTGCCTCCTCCATTTGCATTTGCTTCCCACTCCCTCACATGGAGCAGGATCAGTGATTCTCCTTCGCAAAGAGCTCGAACAAGGACTGTGGAACAGGAATAAAGGGGAAAGGAGATTTGAAAATGAAGTCTAGTTATTTTTTAATCTCATACCTGAAATTTATAGCATCATTCTCCCCTCTGAATAAACAACTATTCTGTCCCCTCCAATTACAGCGCACAAAGCTGACTGCTACATGCAATGTCAAATTTACACTGGTGCCTTTTATCAGGATTTCCTTTCATATTGCTCTCTAAGCAATGACTTTGTAAGGAGATTAACTGCATTATATGCCACACATTAAACAAACCCACATGTATACAACACAGCTTTTAAGAGATTTCTCTTTTCCCCAGGATGGCCCTTCCTATCTTAGAAGGTCTTGGTTTTTAGCGCCCTACCCCTCAGGCACTGGTCCACTACCACCACCACCAGAGACGAGTTCAAGATATACTCAGTATCCATCAACACTGACAATAAATCAGGTGGAGATAGCTTTATTATTCTTATTTCATGGGGAAATTGCTGATCAGCTCTGCTTATTATCTGAGATAAAGGCAAAAGGAAAAAATGTGGAGACTTACAATAAAGACAAGGCATACATGTTCCAACAAAGGCATCTTATAAAGAGAATTTCTTTAAAAAGTTAATTTAATTTTTTACTTAATACTTCTTTTTCTTAACTCTATTCTCTCACTGATTTCTGCAGTTTACAAAACCTAAACTAAATAAAACCTGACAAAAACAAACCACAATTTTCCAAAGTGCAGTGCAACACACAGCAACATAACCGACAACTTTTTATTCATTCAGTGACATAAATTATGGCCACCATAGATGTCTTCCAAGAGACTATCTAGTTCCTGAAAGCACCATCTTTCAAGAGACTGCTCAGAGTAGCAATTTGTTTCTGAAATGGATCCCAAATACTCAGGCAGCTGGAACATGTGTGGACATTGCCTTCCCATAGACTTACCTGCTACCAGGCAGTGACACCCAGCGAGAGAACCTGGGTGGGTGAAGAGCCAGTTCTTCATCCTCAGGTTCCAAGCTGCTTGATTTGCTTTCCAAGGACTTGGCTGGTTCTTCATATCAGATTATTCCATTTCCTGTTTCCTGCTCACATACATACAGCACTGTCATCTCCCCAAACCCGCAGATCAGGGACGCTGGAGAGGCTGTCTCCCCCTGCCAGGCCCTCCTGCCTTCCCTTGCCTTCTCGCAAGGCTGTGGAATGTTCATTCTCTCAGCTTCTTTTGCTATTTATCATATCTCTTCCATCACCTGTAGTGCTTTTCCTGATTTCTATTGCTCTTTGCCACATTCTTTTCCCTGACTTTCTCTCAACACCCCTGGCATCCCTGAAAGTTTCAATTTTTCAGTTCTCTACCTATCAAAGCTACTAAAACAAAACACTGGAGGAGGACTGACCTTGACATACAGGTCTAAGAAAAAAAAGATTTTTTTAAATTACTATTATTATTACCAATACTGAGTATTATTACTGAATCAGTTAATGGAAAACAGATCAAATATGCTTCCCTTTTTCTAGGGGCTGAAATAATTAAAATGTATGATGTAATTGTCCATACTTTTTCTGTGAAAATAAGAAACCTATATTCACCAACTCCATGTTCAGCTGTTTTTCCAGCTGGAAAGATGTAAAAAAAAATTAGAATATTCATTCATTATCTGAAGAGGAAGCAACCAGTCTTTACACAACACAAATTAGTTTATCTAGAACTAATATTTTATACTGAACATAGAAGCTGATCTAAGATCTTGGCTTCATCCAGATGAAAGGCAGGCTGCTTATATATTGGTGAGGCAATCCTACTTAAGTAAAACTAGAACTGTGTAGATGGAAACTACTTCTATAGGAGCAAAATTAAGGGAAATAAAAAACTGAATTGTCTGAAAGAAGTCATCAGCCAAACCTTTCTTCAAATAGACATTTTCCAGGTACCAAAAGGATGAAAAGGCACCATACATGCAGCCTAAAAAGTTATTGAGGTGAGGCTCTACAGTGTTCATATAACCAGAAATATCCAGTTTCCTTCCTCTAGTGTACTCCTCTGGGCTTTAGGTACACAAATGATGGAATATTTGCACCTGGCAAGAGACCAATGAAACGAAAATGTCCCAACGTTCCTAAAGTAACACACATACACACCCACACCTGTAGTAAGACATTGATTTGCCTTCCAACAGGAACTATCTGACAATCTCTACGATCCACAGACTCTCAGAAACAAAATGATGTTCACTCCTCACAAAACAGTATTTCAGAGTGTACCATTTTCCCTCTCAGAGGGGCAGGAATGGGATGCTCATCCGGAGTGGTAGCAGAGATCACATATCTCCAGCAAGGAGGAGCACAGCAAACCCCCTCATTATTCAAACACCCACATGATGCTGGGGGCACCAGGTGCAAGGAGTCACCTTGGCCAGGACCAGCTGCAGAAGCAGCAATGGAGCCTGTGAGCTCCTGCTTGCCCTTTCCAGCCCCAGGGAGGGATTCTGCCTCTTCCTCAGCAGTCCCACGCCCAGAGCAAGCACCACTGCAGGTGACTTCACCACGTGGCTTTGCTTCCCTCACACTCAAACACCCAGGTGTGCCTGCACACAGGCTGACACAGGGGCACATGTTTCTGATCCTTTCATTTGTTGCAACACTGCATCCATGGTAAGTACATCCATCCTGCTGCAATAAATCATCATTTTACAATGGATATATACCTATATTATTACTGTAATGCTGATGTACTGAACCATTAGTATAAAAAAGCAAGCAGGTGATAAAAATGATGCAAAGACTCCCATAAAGTAAGAAACAAAACCCAAACTAGTGTAGCAAACATTAGCACTGAGCTAAGTAAATTAGCGATTATTCTGGAGATAAATTAGTGGGTAGATAGGAGTAGGTAAAGTATATGTGGCTGCTTGTATCTTTTCCAGTTGGGAGCTGTGAGCTGCATCTCCCAGAATCCGTGTAGCGTCAGTGCAATAATACGGATGGATATTTAGGACTAGGCTATGACCATGACTCTGAGGCAATTGCCTTCCATAGAAGTCAGCACACCAGCAAATTTCATCCTTATTAACTTCGCTGCTTTTATACATCGCACTAATTAAAAACCCTACCATAAAAGTTGCTCTCAGACACTTTGCGTAGAGTAAATATGCTGTGGGAATCCAGTGTAACTGCAAATTTGCCTCTAAGTAGAAAACAGTCAGTGACCCTGAAGAGATCAATTTTTAGGCAGCAATACAAGGTATCCATGGAACAGAAAGATTAACTCTTCTCAGCAAATTTCAAGACTCCCAGTGAAACCAGATCTTCAGACAAAATATATATTCTGACTGGCTTTGGAATCCAGACCTAATATATGGAGAAACTTTCAAAGCAGGTCATTTATTTGACATAATTGTGCTAACATCCCTTTAAGCTGTGCAAACCAGAAAGATCATTTCAAAATATTAACTTATTTCTTGCTATCAACAACAATGCAATTAATTCCCCTCAATAAAGATTGTTTTTGCAAAAGAGCAATAAGGTGCCTCTGCAGGGGGCATCATTATCATTAAATAATCACACCCCAGGAGACACAAGGCGCTGCGCTGCACCATGTACATTTTAGCACTCTGGAGTATGATTAGTTTGCGTTAACCACACCCCAGAACAGCTAATTGGGAAAAGACTATAAAATGAGGAGATTTCTGGATTCCTTTTCTTCTTGGAACTGACAGGGAAACCAGGAAGTTTTTAACCAGTCCTGTGGAAAAGGTGGCCAGCTGTGACCTAGCAAGGCACCATCTTGCTGTGGCTGTCACCAGAGCCTGTAACACCAGCCTGCCAGGGTAATGCACATTAATATCTGCATCCTCAAAAAAATCACATGAGCCAACCCTGCTGTGTCACAAGGGGTTAGGTTAGGACTTTGGGATGGTGTGCTTTCTTATGAAAACCAAACCAGGCCCAGCTGTTCTGCACAGATAGAATCATGGAACGATTAAAATTGAAAAAGACCTCCAAGATCAAGTCCAACATTCAACTGAATACCACCACATCAGGAAGTGCCAAGTCTACTCACTTCTTGAACGCTTCCAGGGATTCTGATTCCACCACTATATATATATATATATATATATATATATATATGCAGGAAAACAGGCACATATTATTTTAATAGAATGGCTGCTTCTTATCTGCTGGATGTTTTATATCATTTTGGACAGTCTGCTGTGATATTTGGCAAACCTTTGGAAATAGATGGGATTTTTTTAAAATACATACTTCCAGAACATAGATAATTGCTTTGCATGGTGCTGGAGTCCTGAGGACTCATACGTTGGATTTGGGGTTTTTTTCAAACCAGTGGTCTTTACCACAGAATGCACCCTGGCACTTAGATACCCCTGCTGTGCATGGAAGCTATGACAATTATACTCTAGCTTTTCCCTTGCTGAAAAGAACACATAAGAAAATTGTGAAAGAATCATCTCACAGTTTGGTTGTGAATAAAGCAGAAACCACCTCATCCTTTTGGAGATAAATGTAAGCCTGCTTTGACAGCCTCAGGCACGACTTCAAAGGCAACCACAAGGGCACAGGATCAGCACTGTGTATCTAGAAACATGTGCAAGGGTAAAGAAGCTCAATGATGATCCCAGAATGGGCCAAGCCTCACTGCTGGAGTCCTAGCAGCCCTTTTCTGGGATATTGCAGGCCCTTCATCAGTTTCTGAAGATGTAAGGGAAGGGGGAATGCAGGAGAATGGCAATTCCTCAAGGGAAGGTGGGGATACCGTAGAGATGCCCCCCATGGGTGTCAAGGGCACACACCCAGGACAAGGCCACACGACCAGGGACAAAAAAGATTCCACAGCCACCTGAAGACTCTGAGAAACTATGGCTACAGGAAATCCTTACTACACACAAGCCCTCTGGGGGTAGGGTGTGACCCCTAGACCTGTGTGGAGGAGATTAGTGAGCAGCATTTGTTGCTTGTATTCCTAGCTTGGGCTATCTCTGTATTCAGTGCTGTTACCCATTTCTTGTCAAAAATTGAAAAAGACTGAACATTTTCTGCAACACCTGTAGGTTAGATGCACCAAGCCTTACCAAAGAGCCCTCCTTCCTCCTCAGGAGCCAAGAATTTTGCTGGTGTAGGAGTGTCATTAAAGCTGAATTAGCAAAGCCTCTCCCATTTATGGGTCAGACCAAGTTGAACAAAGGCTGTTCAAGAGAATAAAACAAAATGAGAAAGGAATTAGAGATACAGTAATTCAAATGAAACAAACAATACCATATGCACGAGCAAGCAATACGCTTATTGTTAACACAGGTTATTTTATAATCAATATTTAAAGTATTTTATCAGGAGTATAACTGATACTTCATGACTATGTATGTGCAGCCAGTAAGGTATAGATATTTATAAATATGAGGGTTATCATAGCTTCAGTGTAGCAAGGCACAGACGTTTTAAAATTGAAATTCTTAGATTTTATCAGTTATCTCTTTCCACAGGATAATGTAACTTTACAATTACTTAGCTCATAAAGAACTAATTTCATTCAGCTTCCAATAAATACTTTCGAAATAGGAGTCTATGGCAAGATTTCTTGAGTGGTCGAATCATGAACAATAACGGTCATACAGACTTTGAAGGAAAGTCTTGATAATGAGATTAATACCTGCAGGCTTCCCTCACAAAGATTTAGTTTTATAAGCAATTAATAATAACCTCCTTTTTCTATTTTTTTGTATTACAAAGAAAATAAGTTATTGATTTCAACTGCAAAAATAACTATTTGCATAACATTGTTGATTGTATGTTCTACTAGCACAATCAGGATTAATTGAAGCAAAATATTTTATTATTTTTAAATGGGTAAAGATTTTATATATATTAGCATTTGAATCTGATTAGAACAGTCTGTTTACCAGCACTATTAGGAGCACAGCTCATATTACCATATTCAATCCAGACTATGGCATAAAGCCTTCCTGTTGACACCTCTGTACAGACTTGTGGGCAGACCTTTGAAAGCATTCCTAAATTTTAAACATGGTGAGTACCAGCAACTACTGCTCAGCTCTTCTTACATTCTAGATATGATGTTCTTAATTAAATATTATGAATGAAACAGCAGACAGTCAGTGATCTGTAAGAATTTTGCCACTGATTTCCATTTTATCAACCTGATAAACCCCATTCTTACCTCCATGTTTGAATCTGTGAGGAAACTCACCCCGCAGAACGGCAGCCAGAGCATCTAAGTGCAGTCTATGTAAATTACTGATGGAGGAAGATCCCTGCCTTTAGGCATTGCTTCTGCTCCAGGGAGGGAAGTGTCAGATGCTACAAGTTTGGCAACCTGGATACACCTTTGACCTGCAACAGGGCAAAGCCAAAACACTGTGATGAAATAATATAATTCCCACCCTGCTTCAACTTTCTCAATTGGGCATATTTCTAAACAGATCACATTTGCTATGAAACCACATCTAAACTTTATTTTACATTTAAATTGTATGCATGGTTACCTAAAATTAACTGTTTTGTGAGAATAGCTTTTCTGCAAGTACGATGGTTTCAAATGTAAAACAGAGGCAAGCCAGTGATACCACTTTTGAGCTGATGAACTAGCCATGCAATATACTGGCTTGTTTAAAAATTTATATTCATACTCAGGTTCTCAGTCTGAGTAAACACAAAATTCTTTCTGGTTCCCAGACTGAAAGACTTTTTTCTGTAGCTTATTTTTAAAATTAATTCATCATGAACCAAATGACTGACATCACACTGAGAGGGAGCTTTGGTAGCATCTTTTCTCATCTGATGCTTCCCTCCAGCCACCAGCAGCCAGACAACACGTGTGCTTTGCTGGGCCAGGTGTCTGTGAGAAATAAAAGGCATCCTCTGCTTGAAACAGCAGCGCTGGATTGCTGTAGCTGGAAAAGGGGGGAATTCTACCACATTAGATGTAAAAATTGATCACTTCATATCCATGTTAAGAATTCACCTTATGATCCCCAGCTCAGTCACCATCAGAACATCAGAGCTTGTTTTTTGTCTAGCTGGGTTATGCATACATTTTGGACTGTCACAGTTCAGGAGAGGGATCTCATCTGATCTGTTTTCTCATGTTTGCTTTCCCTGAACAACTCCCAGATGAGATAGATGAAATCAGAGACTTAACCAGAGAATTTTCAAATCTTCCCACAGCAATTAACACAAAAATTTAAAAAAAAGAGTTGAAAAGAGAACCTTGGGGGGGCAAGAGTGAGTGCCAAGATTCACGGACATTAAGTTTTAGAGATGAGTACTATTTAGGAACATCTTTTGCCCCAGTATTTGACTGGCTCAACTTGCTAGCAGGAAAAAGAATTTTAAAATCAAACAAGTATAGCAGGTTCTTGAATTTCAGCTGGTTTGAATTTTTTAAATCTCTGATAGTCTGGCTAGTCATCCAATATGGATAGAAACAAAATAAAATGACATGGGACCGGTCCACAAGCAGATTAACTATAGGCACGGAAAGCACAGAGAGAAAAATGCAGCAAGAAATTAAAGGAAAATTCTAAATATCTAATAAATCTGAGAACTTCATAAACATTTTACACAGAAGAAAGAAACAAAATATGGCAACTAAATTATGCATTCAGAATCGTATGCTTAACTGGGATACTTTGCACTTGGATTTTGGTGAATGCCGCTTTTAATTCCATTGCAGATGTTCGTATTCATAACACGACTATGCCCAAATTTAGCCAATATCAAACTGCTTTTATATGTATACTACAAATATCAAATGCCTGCAAAAGAGGCAAGAATTAAAAAGTAGAGAATATAAACTGGACTGTGAAAGAGGAAAAGGAGAATAGATGAAAATCATTTTTAGAAACATCAGTCCTCGAAAAAATCACTATTAGCAAATTATCAGTTGCTTCTTCAAATAATAAGACTTTTAATCAATATGCAAAAAAATAATCAATTCCATCTCTTTTTTTTATCCTTCTTTCTTTTGCTCTCATATTTTATGTACAGTAACTCACATTTCTCAGCCCACTGTGTAGCTATGAACTGAAATCAAATATTCAGACAGTAAATGAAGCTGCAGTTTGTATTTATAATGCTCCTATAACTATGTATATATATATTATACAATCTCAATCTCTGTTAAAAAAAAGAAGCAGTTCAATAGAAAGAGATCATTTTATTAAAAAATCATGAATGCAACTGCACTCATTCAACCTTAGAAATGTTTTGATGGCTTTTCAGCACTGCAATATATTTAGATGGGAATATGTCATTAATATAAACAGCAGAATAGAAACTATTAAACTAACACAATTTAAAACCGAGCAAACCTGAGTATTTGATTAAAGTTTTTGTGCATTCTATACACTTGAACAGGTAACATAGAAGCATAGTATTTTTGTTGCTTTTTAATTTGTTAGAAATATTACAATTGAAAAGCTAAATTTTCCAGTAGTTTGTATTTAGAAATTAGAAATCTGGTCCTGTAGGAGCTTCTTTAGTCTTATTTTCCAGGCTATACTCTGAATTTCAAGAGAAGTTTAAGACACAAAGCAGTAATGATGCACATTATAGGAACCATCTCCTTTGTTACAAGGCAACACTAAATGTGCTGAGTTTGAGCCAGTGTACATTTGGTAACTTTCAGTGATAAGGACAAAATCCAATTCCATATATACTTAATGCATAAAGAATTTTTCAGAAGATTTGCAAATAAAACACTGTGGTTAGAAAGGTCATCCATTAATATGTAGTCAAGCCTTTAATGGATGTGTTTATTTTTCTAGACTGAATAATTAGCTGAGCATTTTTTCCCCCAGAATAACATTGCATTGCATAAATGCAGAGAATTGCTTACTAGAAACAATTTAAATTACACCTCGCATGCAGGATGTGCAACAACTGTGTTCTTCTCTGTAGGATATTAGGGGTAAATTTTTAAAGCAGTGCACAGAACATAATCTTGTTATTTCCTAACTGGATTTGTGTGCTTAAGACTCACACACTGCTTTGAAAAATTACCCCTTCAGAAGATTGACCTGGGCAAGGAACAGGAGTTTTAAACCTGGATTGAAGCAGAAGTTGTAACCCAGCTTGGCAGCAAAGGCTGGCTTAGCAAAACGACTTGCTGTAGTCATACTACTGTTTGAATGGCCAAATTAAAGAAACTAATTCTTATTCTAATCACATCCAGTGGAATTCTGATATGCTGACACCCAAAATTATGGCTCTGTCATTAGAAAGAGAATGAGTGGGAATGTTTTGAAATTTTTTCTGCAAATTATGAAATAGACAGGGGCCTAAATGACAAGATATGACACTTTTGTTTTTTGATTATACAGTTAAAAGTTTTTAGTAATCAGCTTCATTTCAAGGGTGAATCACATCAGAGTGGATCTAATCCAGATGAAATACCTTTAAGATTCTTACTTCTTCAACTATTAGAGATCTATCATGTCTCCTGCATGAAGCCTCATTTTCGTGTTAGAACAGATGGGCAAAATTGTCATTAACAGAAACTGACAACTCTAAAACTGAAATATAGATTTAGAAAGAAATCTAATGAATTAAATCAATGTTATTGCAATGAAAGCCAAAGAAATTAATAGTGATTTGTAAAGTTACCCTCTATTTTAACCTCAGTATATTTTAGTCAGTGTGATTTTACATTCACAATACCTTTTCAGACTCTTTGTTAATGTCCTACTGTGTAATACACTCTTGTCTTAATATATCATCCACTCCTAGGAGAGTAGGACTCCGGGCTCCATTCAACCAGACCAGACTGCAAGATGCTGAGAAACATGACAAAGCCAAATTTGGTTGCATTTTCCCATGTCCTGCAGCACAGAGGCAGTGGCACTGGACTTTCATGCACTTCTAGAGCAGACTCCTATGTTTACACATTTCTAATCAAAATTATTTACAAGGATTGGACTTGCTCAAAACTCACTTCAAATAATCATTCGGCTTTTTTAAAAGCTTCTTTAAAGCATATGTGTCATTTATTTCCAGCCCTTCAGCTCCAAAATAAAATATTTTCCAGCTAATATTTCCTTCTAGAAATGTGGGGGTCTTTGTTTTCATTTTCATGGCACTACAACAATTACGGTTTTTGATATGGCACATATAAAGCCCTGAATAAGGACAAGTACCTTCACATTGTCCAAGGACACTCTGTTGTGAAACTATGGAAGCTAGATGGCAATATATCAGATGGTTATAAATTAATTATCAGAGTCAAAAGACTCATCCCAAGTTGCAATAGGAGCAGAAGCAACACACCCAAAAGCCCTCCCAGGCGAAACAGCTGCAAACTCTGCTAGTCAGAACTGCTCTCACCCTGCCCGTGCTCACAAAGCTGCATGAGTCTCGGCTTAGACAACTTTCTACAAGATAACTGTTTTCCATTTAGCCCTTTTTCTTTCTCAATAGAAGGGTTTATTTTGGTAATCTGCAACGCAAGAAAAAGCAAAATTCCATGCAACCCCTTTACTTTTGTACATACAGGTACGCAGCTGCATGGAGTCTCCATTCCTGAAGTCTTCCTCCCTCAAAAGCCACCTGCACACAGTCCTGAGTAACGTGGTCTAGGGGGCCCTGCTTGAGCAAGGAGGTTGGACTAGACAACCTCCACCGGTCCCTGCCAACCTTACCTGTTCTGCGATTTAACAGCACCGGTGTTTATTCATATTTCAAGGCTAGAAGCAAAAAAAGCAAAACAAACTGCGCAGCTGAAATATCAGATGGTGCTAAAAGCTCACACCCATCAGCCTGATGGAGAATTGAACAAGAGAAATGAGGCATGTGTCACTGGTGATACTAAACTTGATTTAAGAAAAAGAAAAGTATATGTGCTTGGTTTCTTTTTCAGTAACGGGAAGCTTTCAGAAAGGGAAGAAATGCAATATTTGAGTTGAATCCTTTAAAGCCAAAGACCTGCCATTTTCAGCTGTATTTCAAACCACGATGTCATAAAGCTGTAGCTTTGCATGTCATGTTTCAGCAACTGCTGTTTATAATGTCATGCAAGACCAATAACATATTTGATTGTAAAAAGTATTTATTCAATTGTCTATTTTACCAAATGAAATCTTGACTCAATATTTCCTGCTAACAGGTTTATATCATTTCCCGGTCCTCTTTCTTAGCATCTCTTGACTCCCCTGCTTTTATAAACCCAGCAGTTTTCTTGCATCTTGGTTTCACCTTCTTTTGTAGTGGGTAAAGGCAAGGAGAAGTCCAAAGGGGTGTGCAGATTGCAGCACATTGGTCATCATGGAGATGACAACAGGCAGGGTGAGAACTCGCCTCCCCTCACCCTGACTGTGATCACTGAGTCACCAACAGGCAGAATATTTCATCTCAGCTCCTATCGAGATCCTTAAAGAATCTCAAAATATATTCATGATACTGGGTCTGGAATTTGCTTACAGACATAGGCTTCGGACCTCATCCAACATGACTGAAGAGCCATCAGTTGACTGACAACTCACTCACCATACATGCATGCAAAGCAGCAAACAAACATCAAGTGCTTTGAAAAATAAGGTCTGTGGAAGAGAAAAAATCAGAAAATTATTTCAGAAGCTCAGAGACTTAATAATGAAGGCAGTGTTCAAAAGATACTTAAAGAGCATTACAGACAGAGTAAGGGTTTAAAGCGCTATTTTTAGTAATGTTCAATAAAACATGCATCTGCTATATGTTTTTGATTTCATGAGGAAGCTTTTTCCTCGTGACACTACAGCGGGCTTGTCAAACTTCAGTCTAGTACAAACCATTTGATTGAAAAGTGCGACAGAGACACAAACAACAGGATACCACCTCCAGAAACCTCTTTTTGTTTCCAAAAATTTCCATTTGGATTCAGAGGCTGAGGATCAAGCCAAATAAAAATACAGTGTGCCATTGAAATGAAGATGTTTTATTAAGAGCAATCTCTTGCCAGCAATATCCGTTATTCTCCCCACATGCAGCAAACTCGCCCATACATTTTTTAAATGCAACTAACCTTATTTTATTAAGCAGATCAATCTAGAGTGGAAAGTGTGATTTTAATTGCAGTTTTGCGTGTAGCAGTAGGATTTGGCTGGGAATTCACCACGCACTTTTTCTGGGGGCTAACCTGTCCAGACCCCACCACGCTTCCTGAGTTTCCCTGCGCTGACGGAGCACCACAGGCAGGTTTTAGGTATTCAGCACACCCTTCACCTTGCCTTGCTCATGCATTTGCTCCCCTGATTTACATACATTACACCCGCAGTGCCGTGCCAGCCCTGAGCCCTTCCTCGGCTGCCCAGCCTGTCACTGGCCCCGTTGGTCCTGGGGGCTCCCATGGTGGGTGGGGACACCCCGAGACCCCCACAGCAGCGAAGGAGAGCCAGAAAGGGGCACTGGATCTTTGCAGCCGTGTGCCACAGCCTCAGCCTCCCCCAAAATGGATGTGAGGCAGTGATCTATTTTACTCCGTATGATTAGTGCCAGAGTAACTGTCCAAAGGGAAGTCAACGCTACCTCACTAATTTAGTCACATACAATATTAGATCTTTGAAATATGCCTTATGTACAGCCTGCATTACCTTCTACAGACAAATACAAAAACATGGTCAACATTTGCAGTAAAATTATCATAGAAATGCCATCTGAAACCTTATTTCCTTTTACAATGTGCATTTCACAAATAACTTGTATTAAAATTATGTTTTACAGGGCAGAAATAGAAAACAAATACTCCTAGTAATTTAAACAGGCATTTGCATAACATGACTAAAAACATGTTAGGAAAAGAGTTCTGCAGCTGGAAGAGTGAGGTAAAAATACAGATACAGTGATTTTAACACTGAATGTAAAAATGTCTTTTAGCTGCCATAATTAGTGAATTAAAGTGTACTTTCATCAAAACCATTCTAAATAAGATTACTATTATTGTTCTCACACACTGCTTCCTGCTTGTTCAATAGCACAATATTAGTAACAGGTAAATCACAGATTTCCAGAAAATCTCTTCACTGAAGCATCACCCAAAAATATTACCTTGTTCAAGCCCCTGCCTTGCGAAAGCCACTTCCACTCATGACAAACTGTTATTTACAAAGCCACACTCTTGCTCAAAGTGTTTTAATATTAATTATGCCTTTTGTTTAAAAGCTGGATTACCCTGTGACACCGGGGAGTTTACAGGAGCACACAGAGCAGAGTGATGCCAAACCCAGCAGCTTTGGGGACCTGGGAGTGCTGTGGGTGGGTGGGTGCCGGCCAGATGCTGCTCTTGGTGACAGGGAGGAAGGTGTCATTCATGACTGGGGTGAAATTATACATAATTAGGGAAATATTTCCTACAAGAATAAAAGAGGAAATTGAGGCAGATGCATGGTGGCTGCAAGGGCAATCAGGAGCAAGTCCCACTGGAGGAGGGAAGGAAAGAGGCAATGGTCACTCCTGGGAGCTGAAATAAGATTATCAATGGACTTCTGACAGGCCACATCAGATCCCAACTTAGGCAAAATTGGATTAGGTATTTTAAGCCTTCTGGTACAAAATTCTTCTATGGAGAACTACTCTGATGGTCTATAGGAACTTGTAGTTCTCATTTTAAAAAATTGTGCTATTCTCTACAACACAGAGATTCTTAAATATTTAAAAGCCTCCTCCATTGGTTGTTCATCAGATTGATTACGATGCATATTTCAGCAGTTTTTTTCTAAAAATGCTCATCAGAGGATCAAGAAACGAGGTGTTCTGTGTGCTCTACATTGATTCACACTATTTCATTTTAATTCCAAAATACTGAATTCAGAAAACTGCCAAGAAAACAAAGCAGGAAATGTTTGTGTTTTGCTGTATGTTGCATATGCTCTATGGTAACCAAGAGCACAAAAGAAATAGATGATGTTGCATTTCTCAGCCTATCATTCACTAGCAAGCAAGCAGAGGAATAAAAACCAGAAGCACTGTAACTTCTTTCAGAGTACCTGCATATTTTTTCTTCTAACTTGGTAAAGAACAGAAATCTGCCAAGCTTCATATGTTACTTACCTTGTTTGAGCTCTCTCATTCAAATTAAATTTAAGTATAATTTCACCACCAAAAGAATAAAGCCATGCATATCTCCTGAAAATTAGCATCAAACTAGCCCAGTTTAAATACCTTTGTGAAGGTCTTGGGTTAAAGAGGGTGGTGTTCCTTTGCCTCTACCTTTATGAGAAAACTTCAGAACCAAACAATCTTGTTTAGTTTGTACTTTCAAGGATACAGGTCAAATGTATCTTATCACCACATAAATCTGACATTCGAATTGCCTTTGAGGCACTGGATTCCTGCTGTCTTACTTTCCCTCCTAAATTACCTTCACAAAACATGGTAAAAATAGTAAAATGAGTAAAATGTTTTTATTAGTGATATCTTGGTGATTTAGAGGCAATGAAATGTATTCTTGACACTGCACATTGTCAAACACAACGTCATCAAAACCAAGCATTACCCCTCAACCCAGAAACTGGCTTTAAGACTTAGAGAGCTGGGATGAAACTCATTACAAAATTACAAAAGGGCTTTCTTATCCTTCCTTCCACCCAAAGTAAACCTTTATGCAGGAATAGCCTTCTAGGGATTTTCCGTCCCACCCTTCCATGTTTGAAAATAGATATTATTGCACCACAGTGGTTCTGATTTTGTATTTACACTAACTGAAGAGCATGGAACAAAAGCAGGTTTATTTAATCCCACTAATATTAAAGGTGGGTAGGTGATGGTATCTTTCTTGTGTTACCAATAGTCTCAACACTAACCAACAACGCTTATGTTTGAGGATACACTACAAAAACATTAAAGATTATTTCTGTTCACTGAACAGAAAATGTTCACCACTGTGAACAGTCACTGTTCACCACTGCAGTTCTATCAATGATGAAAGCTACTGTGTGAAGACCACCTTTTTTTCTACTATTTTAGCCCATTAGCTAAAATAGTTAGAGGTGACAGCACTTTTAGTGGGCTCCAACACAGGTGCTTTGGTGATAAAGATTTTTCTAGCAAACAGAGGTGACCATAGGTGTTAACGTACTACTGAAAAAAACATTTGGAAAGAGTCGATTCCCAATCAGAGAAGAACAATTTAAACTGAAAAGCAAAAGGTAAGCATCCTAGACAAGATATTTTTTTGCCTCCCCAGTACATTTTAAGGACAGATAAAGGCTATTCTGCAGAAGAAATACTTCAGAAACAAAACAAAAAAAAAGCCTCAAAAGTAGCCCCAGGAAGATAAAATTAGCTTTCCAGTGCTGTATGTCAGTTTTATGCCCCTCATCTAAGCAGTTCAAATGAACCTGCACTCAAATGTTATTAGATATTGGTGCCATGGCATTTATATTTCCAAGTATGCAAGGGACATGTGCACACGAGCAGAAGCACCGGGTCTATAGGGCACCATTATATTCCTGTTTATTTCCCCAGTTACAGCAGGCTACAAATGCATGCTATTGATTGTTATTTGTCTCTTCACAGACATTCAACCTCAGAATTTTTATCTTTGCTTTGTAATATTTTTATTTTAATATTTTCTGTCATCAATTGTGCTACCAGTCTGATTATTTCTTAGCTTGCATCCCCTCAGTTGAAACAGTTTCCACCCAAACCTGTTTGGTTCAAAATGTTAGTGACCAAAATTTCACCCTTGAGAAAGGAAAAGTGGAGAGACCAACAATAGCGAAGAATTTGAAAGTCCCCCAAGTCCGTTTCCAAGAAATAACCATTTGCTGTTTCCACCTCCCAGTCCACAAGAAATTCAGTGGGCAAAGTCAAGGCAAAGACCCCATTCATCTTTCCTTTGTGTTTGCAACACCAATTGCAGCTCTGAATTGATAAACTGTTATTGATGTTAGAGATCAATGAGATTAAGCATGTGCTTAACTTTAATCACATAAATAAGTCCATTTCTGAATCTGGGCAGCATTATCCATCACTAGGCAGAACTAAGCTCTTTCTGGATAATTAACACTTCATTTGCTTTGCCATGGTCAGTGGTCCTCACATATGGTATGAAGAATTATATATATATTAAGAGCCTGGTTCAGAATCTAAAGTCAAGTGTATTCTTATCTGACAAAGTTTATCACATCAGGGAACAGTCTGAAATTATTGGCATTGTTCAGTCCTTGCTTTGCTATAGTGATGGGATGCCAGTCTACAGAGTCAAGAAGAATGAAACCTGGGCAGAGGACCTGAATGAATTACTATTTGTGTAATTAACCAAGCTGTATGAATCCCACTGTTGGATTCAGTTTTCCTTCTCATTAACATTCTTTTATACTTTCTGTATAAAAGTCTTCAATTGCACATTGAATAGATTTTATTCCTCTCAAAATAAAATATTATAGTTAAAACTGTTGAGTTCCCAGAATTTAAATCAGGTAGAAATACTCTTGTGTAAAAGATCTGATCATTTTATCAGTTTGGTTTGGTTTTGGGGGTGTTTTATCATAAAGTTAAGCATATTCGACACACTAGGAGAATTTAGTTTAAATTTCTAATTATTCAAATACAGACTAAATGCTGCTTTATTACTTAGTATATCTTCATTAATTATCAGTGTTGAGGATGCATTTTAAGAACTTCAGGAAGTTTTGAAGGCACTTTTTTAGTGGCACAAGAAAACTCTCAAATTTTTAAGAACATCGTCATGATTAAATAAACATTTCATTTTACGCTTTAATTTTAACTCAGCTGAGTCGACAAGACAGAGTGGTAAAGGAGTCTTCATGGATAAAATTATCCAAGAAGCAAACACAACTGAAAAAAACCACAAAACTTGCAAATACTTGTGTTTTCCTCTAATTGCTTAGAAATCAACTGCTACAGGACATAAATATCTGAATTGATTTTCAATGCTAGACACCACAATTCTGAAAGGGAAAAATAATATTTTTTTAAATTTACAAGCTGCATATAAAATTCGTCACACATTTTGATCCCACTTAAGCAAACATTAACGTTCTCTATTGGGGAGCACAACACCTTGTTCACCTCCTGACCCATTGGCCTCTTGGAAAACAGGATTGTGTGATCATTTCAAGAGCTGTGTTTCACTTGTGGATTTAAATAAGAGAAAGAAGTTGCCATTCACAAGAACAAACACCTTGGTACAAGCTCCTTGATCACATACTGTTAGCAACATAGCTCTGGATGTTTAAAGGAAAAGATCAGTGAGCAGACCACACTCTGGAAATATTTCCACACATTCACATATGGCTGTATCCATGAAAAAACAAAGCTTGGAGTTCTCCCCCTCTGGTCACAAAGATACCTTCTTTATTAGAAATAAATTAACAAAAATGACTTTGCACTGCTGGTGTTGCCAGGAAGCTCTTACAAAACACAAGTATCAAAGGACAAAAACCCCAGCCCTCAACAGTGCACAGAGGGTTTGGGAGCATAGCCTTGGTCTGGAGTCAATCACAGCTTTAATGGCCCACATTTGCACCGATTTGCAGTTGGGAAATAGGAGACTTCACCGAGCATATTGCACAAGCAGCTGATCTCCAGCCTGGAGATGTTCATGGAGCCAGCGAAACAGGACAGTGAAAATTCACTCCAAGTACAGGAGGGGAAGTAAAACAGTAAAATACAGCACAAGCACATTGACTAAACGTAGGTGCACAGGACTTTGTCAACTGTGTATCCATGCCAACATGCTCTTGCTACGACACATCCGGACATGATCCATCACTCAACAGAATGTGCCTCACGTCCCATGAAGGACAACAGGCAGCAGAGAAATCTGGTCTAGTCCATATGGTGAGGAAAAAGCCTTTTTCCCCAGCCTAAAGATTAACGGCAATTGTCAGAAATCTTAACAGGGGCCAATGTAAAGATAATTTTAAACTTACAGAAATTCCTAAGCAGTTCATCATGCCTAGTCATGAAGTAATAACCACATGCAAAAGCTGGATTTAGTGTTAGACAGTCTATGGGGGAAAAAAAAAAGGGTGGGGGGAGGGAGGATAAAAGAAAAAAAAGAAAAATAAGAACACACTTAAAGCTGAATTGGATTGCATTTCCCAGTGGTCTCAACAGCCCAACAGAGCAGTACCAATGCCACCACCCAATGTTAAAAATTATCCACAAAGACCAAAGCGCACAGCCCAGAGGCAAAGCCCAGGAAAATGTTTGCATTCCCTCCGAGCTGAAGCATTCCACAGGCAGGCTTCAGCCTCCCAGGAAAACACACCACAGTGCTCAGCAGCTATTTCTAACCTCTGGTTTTCTTCCTGTCAGAGCCTCTCCCCTCTTGCTTCTCCTAGTACACCGTCAGGGTTTCCAGCAGCCTTCTCCCTCCTCAGTCAAAACACTTTTCTTCTCACTTTTTTCTCTCTTGTCCTCTTTGCCCTCGTTTTATTCTTTTTCCTGAGTTCTCTATTGCAAGACAAATACCCTCATATCACCATTATTACCTATAAAAAAGGTTGCTTAAAAGTGTGTAAATCACCCATGATATTTAAAGGGTGTCCTTTTAGGGTATGGGCAGGGCTTTGGAAAGAGAGAAGGAGTGTGGCCCAAGCCAGCAGCTGGGCCACCAGCTCCTTGGGAGCACTAGAGCTGGACACCAAGAGAAGGCAAGAGAGGACCTCACCAGGACTTCCCATGGCCGTGGATCACACCCACAATGGGCCACAGAACTCATAAGTAAGTCAGTAAGCCTCCAGAAATGCCCCAAGCCACAGCAGCAGTAGCCAAAATTGGGAAGAAGCAGGGCAAGCAGCAAGAGCAAATCCCCTCCACGCTTTGGTGGGGCATTGCTGGGCTGAACATGGCCATGGTTGCTCCCCAGAACTGCGTATACACACGTGATGCTTCTGAATATAAATAAATAAATACCTATATATAAGAGAGAGATTTACAGTAAGAAAAACACAGCCTGCTAGAGAGATTATACGAGCAGAGGAAGCATGCCAAAAGTGGTTGCTGTTTAATTTCAGCATACATACTGCCTCAGGTACAAACAAAAGTCTCAAGAATCCCATTTAAAGCTCTAATCGGGCTCTTCATTCATTTTCTAATTGGTAAAGCCTGATCCTACAGGACCCAAATGAAGAATCAGGAAGAGAAGAGATGCAGGTCCAGGCTGTGGCCCACCTGCAACGCACTTTCAACACACCACAGACATCAGAGGTGGGACTTCACCCAACCTGCAGCACCACAAAGCACAGAAAGCACGTCACCAGTGAGGCTGGTGACAGACAGCCACCACACAGCAGACCAGACAGCAGGGCTGTGCTGGCCTCTGGTTTCACACAAAAGACACTTTACTTTCTTTTTTTTGTATCCCTGCTTTTAACCTTTGGGATTGTCTTTAGTACTCAAATGCTTCATTTCTTTTTTTTTTTTTTTTTTTTTTTTATTCAGTGCCAGAAGTTCAGTCCCAACACAGCAGTCAGCCATGAACTCATCCTTACTCTCCAAAGGAGATGAGCAGTTTGAATATCCACGCCTTGCACTGGCTGGGAACACAGTAGCTCAGATAACATCAAAACATCTACTGGGCCACCACAGTGGTAAAAGAGCTCCTGAAAACAGGGCAAGTTTGTCCAGATCCACTGTGGTATTCCCATTGCATGGGCCGCCATTAACCACCTGCCCAGCTGGAAACAGGGATTTTGCTTTTTTTGACTTCATGTCTTCCATCAAGATGCATTTGAAGGGCAGTAATTGGACAAAATCCAACATACTATCAAAGTGACCTTCCTAATACGTTTCTTATGCACTGCAGAAAGTAGTCCTTTGAAGAGATCCTCCCAATATGTTTCAGTTTGTTGTTTAAAAAATAAAGAATAAATGTTTCTCACTTTGTTGTTTAAAGAATCACTTCTTTTAATCACTACTGAAAAAATAAACAAGAGATCATTATTTTTCATTCTTTATTTTTAAATGGATTCAGATGAGGAATCAAGAGGAAATCTCAGCACTTCTTTGTTCTTATGAAAAATCTCAGACTGAAAATACCCAGTGCCCTAATGTTATTGTCAAGCCTACAGCCATTAAGAAGGTAGTCTTAAGAGATAAACAGAGCAGTGATGCTTCACCTCCTTGTTCAAATGGGGGTTTCAATAAAGCAATGCTGACTTTTTGCAGAGGAATTATTTTGCTGCCTTTGGGCTTTAGGATACCAGCCATCCAGAGAAATCTTTTGACATCAGGATGAGATCTACTATAGGTAGTATTTAATCCTTTAAGACTAAAGGATTAAGCCAGTTGACCAGGAAGAGAAATTAGATTTAACACCTGGAAAATTCAAAAGCATTTCCTTCTCATTCCAGGGTTACTCTCATAGTCCAGACAAGAACACTTACATGGAGTTTAGCTTCTACATTTAACAGAAAAATAAACAAGTTTATATTGATCTAAAGCTGAAGACCTAGTACAGAGACGACATTGAAATACCACAAAATGGACTAACAAACATTTAAAATAAAGGTCCAGAAGGTGGAGATCCTTGTAATTCTAAGATGGAGAAATCCATGCCCAAAACCGAGGTCAGATTCATGAAAAAAAATGAAAAAGCATGAAATGGGTGTGCTGGACAAGGCAGCCGCGAGCAAGACCTGGGAACAGTTTGCCATTCCACTGTAAGATAGCAGAGTATCTCTGATTATTCTGCTGCTAACCTAGTTGTGCCCTATGAAATCTGCCTTTCAGATGGCTCATGCTTTTTGCTGGCCTTGTCCCTACTCACATCTCATCCACAAGGACCAGGATCTACAGAGACACCAATGAGACCTAGAATGTATGTCCAAGGGAACAGTAAAAAATGGATTCTGAGAAGGGAAAAAAAATCAACCTTTTTTTATTTAGGACAGAAAGTAATTTTCAACCCCCAGTATGGCTTTGCTGAGTCTATGCTGTGAAGGTGTGGTTAGCCCTTGTTCTGGGCAAATATCATCACCACTGACATCCAAAACATCTCGGCTTCATGTTTGCCGTTCTGGGCAGTCCTCAGATGAGCAAAGTGAGCCACAGCAAAGCACCAGTTCTGTGACACAGCAGCGTTATTGATTTAACTGGTTTGTTTATGCCTATGTTTAATTGGCTATGTTAATAGCATTTTAATCCACATTTCACTTTTATGTGGCTGATAGCACAACACTGGTGTGGCTGTGGTGACATTTTCTCACCATTGCTGTCTGTCATCAAGCACCAGGCCAGCACTGTGAGACTGACAATACCAAATGCTTTGTTTAATTAGGCATACTTTACACTATACTGCATAATTCCTCAGCAATGGCTGAATTTTTTTTTTTATTAAATAGGCAAAACCCCAAAAAATCTTTAATCAAATAGCAAAGACTTCAGTCATCTTTTAACACCAGTATTTAGCATTTCTAAACATTCAAATGAAGATTAATGAGAACTGAGTGGGAAAAAAAAAGAAAACAACAAATGTGCTGGTAAAGTTGGAACATCCCCTTTAAGGTTTATGCCAAGCAGCGTATCACCAGAGCATCAAGCAACATGATTACCCAAGGTATTCATGCTTAGAAATACTCTCTCCATCAGAGTTAAGATCACCTCATCTCCAGACAAACGCTCTGTGGGTTTGTTTGTCACAAACAAACATTGGCCCATGAGAGATATTTCCAGAGGATCATGGTCAGCCAGAGACAAGGGCACTGTACGTGCCTTTGGGCCACCCATCTCCCAAACACTGTGAAGCCTGAGCAATGAGTAATTCAAACAGAAAATATTAAGACATTAACCAGGACCTCTCCTAAGGGTCTGCTCCTGCCCAGGCAATGAATTCAGCTCACAGAGCTTGGAGGGCTCAGCTGTTTTTGCTCAGTTCCATCTTTCCCAAGGAGAGAGGTTTGGCACAAAGCAAATGCCCAGCGTGGCCCTGGGCAGACCCCTCGGACCATGAACAGCTCTCCTCAGCCTCACAGCCCTGCCATGAGCCAGAGAACTTTTCACTGTCTAAATGCTGGCCACAGTCTATGGCTTCTTGGTCCAAATCTTGCTTGCCTTCCAACCTCATGTTTCAGTCTGTCTGACTGCCCTCACCCTCATTTTTCTCCTGCTAAAACTGAGTAAAAACAACTGAGCCCATAATCCTGCTTTTGACTCCACTCCTTCAGTCTCCATTCCTCTTTCACAGTTTCTTTTTTCCTCCAATTTCACCTTGCTCTCAGATTAATAACTTAAAACAGAACTCAAAAAGCAAAAATATCCTAAATTAATTCGGCATCTGTGCTATTTAACTGAATCAGATGCCCTGTTTAATTACCCCAATACTATTGTACTATTACTTTGGGAAAAAATGGCACAGGAGTGTGCTACAGCTGCTTATACGGAATGCACTCTATATAATAATCAGGACCAGAAATATTTTACAAATAGGAAAATCTCTGGCCTCTGTATGAATCCCAGCTGGCAGTCGAGCCTGTGGTGGCCATGCAGGCTCTGAGGGAGGCACAGAGGTGCAGCTTGGTTCTCCCACCCCTGGGAACAGAGTGGGACCAGGGCAGCAATGTCTGCTGCTAGGGGGGACCATCCCCACTGCCCAGCCTCCTTCAGCAAGAGACAGGGCATATCTACACCTGAGCCTGATGGTGGAGTCCCCCTGCCCACCTTGCCAGACCCCTGGTCTCCACATGAGGCAGCTTTGGAGGGAGCCCTGACTGCAGCTCCACAAGGCTCTCCACGACCTGCCTCCCTCAGAAGGTAACTTTCACAGCAAACACATCACAGAAAGTGTGAAATGTTCCCAGGACAAGGTTTCCCATAGTGCTTGGAGGTGTCTCTGTGTGCTCAGTGGCATTGCTGAGGTCAGATTCAGCACAGGAAGGCAGACAGGGTTTTCAAAGGGGAGGTAAAGTGGGGAGACGTTCACAAACACACCCACTGTCTTTTTGAGAATCAGTGGGAGAAACTAGAAAGAGGGGGAAGATCATGGAGAATATTAAAAAGTGAGATTTTTCCAATTTTCTGTGAAAGGTGAGAAAACAGATGAAGATTTTCAAGAGCAAATGTAACACAGACATACATGCACATACATACCCGCCATCTCTAGATCCCGGGGAGAAGGCAAGCTGCTGCATTGTGTAGAGATTCAAAATGTAGAAAATCAATTGTAAATCACGAGTTCTGGATTCTTTGAGATGAAGTGTAATCTGATTTACAATGTTACAAAAAGAAATTAAAGTTAATTCCAACATGATTGTGGGTATACCACAATTTAATACAACCATGCTGTGGCCTTTAAATCTCCACATTGTAATATGCCAACAGTCATTACTTTTTTTAAGTTTCATATTTTATTTTAAACTATAAATTGGAAATATCACATAGCTTGTTATTTACAATTCAGAACTAGGATCTCTGCTTAGAAACACAGTGTTCTATGGTGGAATACGATTATTGTGCCACTACCATACAGTTAGGATAGTTAAAGGCACTCCACTTCACCTCATCATTTTTTCTGCTTAAATATTATGCCACATTCTGATTAATACCAGACCAATAAAATCATCTTAGCAATCTGGTTAGAGTCTTTTGTCTACCCAGATGGCCTGCAATGTTAATGTGTGACAATTTCAACAATGAACTAGGACTGTTTTATGGAACCAACATTTGTTCCACTGCTTTTTCTTCTTAGGCTCAGAATTTTGACACAGATGGTACAAATTACTCAAAAAAACAGAAATGTTCATTTAGAAGGCTTAAATATGTGGTTTTACTCAGGCCATCCGAATCTTTTACATTTACAATTCAGTAAATTTACTAACAACCCTGCTGTAATTAAGGTCTATAAAAATCTTCCCTTCTTTCCCACTTGCTTTTCCCCTTACATATCTACAGCATTTCATTATGCATCCAATTTATTAATATTTATTCCTGTTCTGAAATGTTTTTAATTTTGGAGGATTTACACTGTTCAATCTTGCATCCGATTCTTCATACCTTTCTAATTATGGAAAAGAGGAGGAGGAACATTTAATCTGTAACCACACCTTAATCCCCCTAGAACCTACACTTTTCTAGATCTTAGAGTAGAAAAAGAAAAGATAAAACTATGTCAGCAGCTTCTGGCCAAACAGCACAGCATTTTCAGTGAAGCAGAAGATTTTGTAATCCTGACTTTCCATATGGATTCTCAGAAAAGAGTAAAATGTCTCTGAGAAATTACAACAGGAAGAAGAAAACAACAGGATTTTTATAAAGTGTTTTGAAGAGAGAAAGAAAGGGAGTAAGAGAAACCCTGGACTAGAGACAGATGCACCTACAGTTTGCTTGAGCCTATAAAGGCAGGAGGGTATTGTGCAAAACTGCCAGAAGATGAGAGTTAACGTAGACCAATTGCTCAGGAGCTTTTGCTGTTACCCCCGGGAAAAGGGAGCTGGCACAGGCTTTCCTTTGTCTGTCCGGGCAGGGTCATGTCCAGCAAAACCAGAGCACCTCCCCCAGACGAGTTTCCTGCCCATACATCCAGGCAAACCACCATGGGGGCTCCCCAAAATGATTTGGCCACGCACAGAGGTGTGGAGGAGCATCCCAGAGGCAGGGACACTGCTCTGCTCCAAGCCCAGGCACCCACCAGTCCTGGCTCAGGACACTTCAGCCCAGCAGAGGCCGCAGTCTGCAAGAGCCCTTGTGCTTCCAGAAAGTCTTTGGGGTTCATGGGAGACACAGCTGAAATCATCCATCGGGGTGCACAGCACCCCTGTGAGTCCCCACAGCAGGGCTTGCTTTCAGAACATCCTTCCAAAGTGCATCATGGCACCAGGCACAGAAATCTCGTGCCATTTCACAGCACTGCACTTGCTAATGTTTATTTCAGTGCCTTCAGCCAATTTACCTGAACACAGCCTTCCTTTGACACTTGCTGTATCCGTGTGTGGTTGCAGCATCATTCTGATGTTCCGGTTTCTGTCTGACTATGTCTCTATGATGGCTTGGTTTTATTATTTAAATAAATAATTTAAACAATAAAATCAAATTTAAAAACCAACATAAAACCCCATGACTGTCCTTTTCAGGCCTTGCAGAAAGTACACTATATGCCTGATGCTCCAATTCATTATGATATTCTATTAGATCTGCCAACAGAAAGTGCATTTTGAGTTTCTAAATGTTGTTTCCATTAGAATCAATCACTCCATGCAATTAAGCCAATAGGCTCTCACCATTTCTGCTGTTATGAGCTAAACGATCCTAAATATATTGACAGCTGTCTCCTGGAAGATGACACAAATTAGGTGGAGGGGGCATAAGCCTAAATGTCACCAGTGATAGGACAACAGTTATTCTTTCAGAAATCCACCTAATTTTCATACCCCATAAGGCATGCTGTAGACTTTCTTTGCATTGGCAGCATGCAGTAATCGATGTTTTGCATATTACAATCAATAGCACGCTTAAATGTTTAAGTTTTGCATTCTTTTGCGATAAACATTGATATATTACAAACTATGTAAAACTGTTCATTGGACTTTTTGTTTGCAGCATGTACTGTATCATTCAGCAAATAAGTGAGCTAAATATTGTTTGTTACAAAACAGATGTCACATGAAATTATGCCATATGTGCTATTAAACATTTTTCTTTCTTTTTTTTTTACAGTGAAAACTAAGATTTAGTTTCAGAAGTGAGTGTATTTGGCTTTTCAAGGACTTGAAGCATGAAAACAACATCTCTAAAATATTTTTAAATCTGCTGTGCATCTTGTAATCCAGTTTCATAGGTGGAATCTGAGTGTTTTAGATGTAGGTACATTAAAAATAATGAAATATGCTAAATGCATGATTGCATTACTACTTCTCTAGAGGTTCTACTAATTTATCATAGAGGAAAATGAGAATTTTCTAGTTTTGCCCCACTTAAGTGTTAAAACTTTTATCACATTGGTACCTTTAAATACATGTTCTGTAACTCAAAAATTAATATACAATTTTCAGCCACCTAAAAAAAAGTCCAGTTAATGGATGTATAAAATTTTCTGCAAACATTTTAAACTTGTATCCGAGAACAGGGGGTGCACGGGATTCACTGAGGTCAGGGATGGTCAATGCAGATTTGCTTCAGGGTGAAACCCAAACCCAGTAACTCTGCACAAGGAAAAGGAACACGTTCCAAGATCCGACTGTAATTGTTTTGACAGAACCATACACGCGAAAGCAGAGCAATCTATATCTCTAGACTCTCAAAGTGTGAACTCCACAACAGAGTGAGCAGAATGCAGGAAACATGTTGCTAAGAGCTATACAGTAAAACAAAATCTGCTTGCCACAAGAAGAGTGACATTGGCATCAGAGGCAAAGACACACCCACAAATGGAAACACGGCGCACTGGGAAAGCAAGGAGAAGAGGAGCAGATGCAGCAGCATGAGGAAGAAACTCAAAGTAGAGATCTTCAGACTCCATATGTAGTTTTCTTTCTCTTATTCATCAAAAGGAGGAAGACAGGGTAAACAAAAAGGGAGATAAAGACAAGAAGGTGAAGAAAATATTTTTTTCTTTTTCCCCCCTGAAGGCAAATACTTGCTTACATTTCTAAACTTACTATCTTTGTGATGCTTCTCTGTAATACAAATAACTAATTGCTTGCCAGCGAGCAGTAAAACTGAGAATAAGAGTCCTTGATCTCCCAGCTTGGTGGAGATTCCTGAGGCTTCTAGTCCGTAAAAAAAAAAAAAACCTGCAAATAAACTTTAACACTTCAGTGGATGGAGTCTCTCCTCTAACACTTCGAGCTTCCATATGGAGCCAGACAAACTCATCTTAGACCCCAGGACACTGTGCCAGGCCTGGTGAAGCCGCCTTCCACAAGTCACAGCAGCTGCTGTCCTGTATCAAAACCCCTTCCTGCTTTCTCCTATTTTCTGAAGGGTAGCATCACCTTTTTCACATCCTATCCGTCATTTTGCAGGTTCTCTTGGATCATTTGTGGAGGAATGGCAGATGGGGCCACCACAAAGGATCACTGCTGGGACTCGTTTACACCACCACACACATGGGAGACAGATAAATACCAGTTTATTGGCTCACTGAATTTTCCCACTAGGAGAAGCTTTTCCAGCACAGTGATGCAGCAAAATTCAGTGCCTCCAACCAACCAGTCCCACCAGCTCTGCTTTAGACTGATACCAGGAGGATGAGCCTTTGTTTTGGTGCCCACCCTGCAGGTCAGCACAGAGCTCTGGCTGCTGGGGAGAGGGTCCCAGAGATCCCTTGTCACCGCAGGGATGGGCACATGGTGCCAATGCCTGCCTCCCAGACCCGGTGCTGCAATGCCAAGCACCAACCTGAAAGTGCTCTTTTTTCCAATTTCCTGATCGAAAATGCCTTGGCTAAGTCCAAACAGGGTTTTGTCTATAGTGCAAGACACGGTAGAAGCAGATCAAGCATTTTCCCAGGAAAAAGCACAGCCGTGGAGCAGCAGGCAGGAACAGCTATTCTGCAGTAACTTCCTTCATGGCAAAACCTTAGTTCATGCAAGATGTTCAGCATAGAAAACATACACAACTTCTAAAAAAATATCAAACTCATCTTTTTTTTTCTGCAAATACACTATTTTTCACCCAAGATTATTTTAAAATTATATAGCTAGGTGCCAGTATCTGGGGTGATAGATTCTTTACAAGTGCCAAAGATCTGAGAGAGGGAAAGATTACAGGTAACCCCGCAACCCTGATTGAATGCAAATAGAGTTGTAAAAGCTTCCTCTTCTCCCTGCCTCCATATTGCACCTTATGCAGCAAAGTGCTTAGTACATGATAAAAATAGCTAGATCTTTCAAAATCTTAGAAGAAAGGTACTTGAATGTTTTTCTTTAAACGTTATATTTTCTTAAAGGCAACATAATGAGGTCAACCAAAGCTGGCTTCAAGCTGATAAACTGTGTTTAGGAGAAACCAGAGGTTGAGCGAGGGGGTTTTAGCAGGGGAAAACAAAGAGAATGATTGCAAAAGTCAGATCTCAAAATGTTAATCAGATTCAGAAACATAAAACATGACAATTTAATGGTGTTTGGTTAAAACCAGAAAATTTTAAAGTTCTAAGCATCTTACATTGAATTCTAATACTTTTTTAATTATTAGATATAAAATGCTTACAATTTTCACTGAAAATTAGACTTGGTAATTTATATTTCTTGTTTATACAGTACAATTTGCTGATGAAAAAAATGTGCTAAACTTATTGATTCATGACCATAATTGTTTAATTATTTATCATTGCAGAATTATATTAGCATTTATAATAATGCAGATGTGCACAAAGGCTAAGAAGTCATATACAGCTTTTGTTTTGTGTTTGCTATGCTGAAATTAGGTTGATCCAGGTTGTGTGCGCACACTGCATATTGCAAGTGTTGCAACTCGGTGTCTCTTGGTTTTACTGGAGTTAGAGGGGGTCTAACCAATAGCCGCAGTAATGAAAACGCTCTGATAGCTAATAAAGAATATAAACCCAAAGCCAACAGCATCGCAAAAGAAGTCTCCTCTCAGGCTGATTCCTCTGTTACCATGATGCACATTAAATTCAGTGCAACACATGCACAGCTGTTTGCTCCATACCACCCACAGCAAAGGAATAACTCGTGTGTGTTTGGTACAGGGGAAGCCAACGAGAGCTGCACACCACAAAAATTACAACCAGCTAAGCCAGCCAAAATCTTCTGCATGAGGCCAGTTAAAGAAGAACATAAGAACTCTTGATATGAGAGAAACACATTCCTTTAATTTTCATCTTTATTTTAAGGGATCATAAACAGTGGAAGAAAATGACAGATGCCTCACTTCAGCCTCTCCTTCCCTCTGTGTATTAAATCTATTCCCTCAGGGAACTCCAGTAAGACTGACATACATCCCCCTTTCTGGAGAGCTGCTAAAATAGCTTTGCCATGGGCTTCACAAGAAATTTGTAACACTGAGTGTGTCTTCTGAACTCATCCTTTTGACACATTGATAGCCAAGGCTCCCATTGCCTCTCCCCTCTGCGCTCTTTTCACCTAACACTATTTACTGGTGCTACCTTTTCATAATTAAGAGTCCGTATCAAAGCAGTTGTAACACCATTTAAGCAGCTTTTCTAAGGAATCAAATCTAAATGAAAAGGCAAAGTATAAAAATGCCCCATCTTCCGCTGTGCCTAACTGATTTGCTCTGCATTTTATCCTCAGGGAGGTGCTGATTCCAAAAGCCAGGGAAGAAGGACCATTCACAAAAGCAGCATCACACAGCCAGCAAGGACAGCTGATTGTGCATTGTACACCCACACATGTCAAGGGTCTAAAAGCAGCCCCCCAGTCATGATCTGGCTGTGGTGGCTGGATTGTTTATCACAATTCACAGGATTTAACCTACTGACTCCTGCATCACAGCATAGGCCAGGTATTTGTTTCTTTTGTTAGATTAATATTGGTAACAGAATAACACACTCATTAGTGGTGATAATGATTATACAGCCAGGTAGAATAGCAATTCTTCCAATGTACCGCACAGAGTCAGTTTCATTAATTAATGAAATTTATTAAAGAACACAAGACAATCAAAGAAAACACACTTTGGTTAAGCACCTTCTCGGATGCTGATCATTGGCTCAGTAACTTTAAACCTTTCCACCTGCTATGAAAATGCTGCATGTGCTACACAGAGGGAAGAGGGACAGGAGAGCACACCCTGGCTCAGAGATGGGCAAGCATCCTTTCCTCCTTGGCTGGCAGGAACAGAAGCTGCCATAGAGGCTGCAAGGGGCTCCAGAGCAGGAAAAACCCAGAGGAGCTAGACAGCAGGGTGAACTGTGTCCCTACACTGAATAGATCCCTTCATTTCCCAGCTTGCTCTGTCACTGTGTAAGAGACCACTTCCTCTGGGAGTGCTTCTGCAAGGTCCTAGCCACACCTTCAAGAAGTCTGAGTGAGGACTTCTTCTGAGCAGGATTATTTCAAATACTTTGCAGTTATTAAAACCTGAATCCTCATAAACATCTGTAAGGGATGGCCATTAAACAAATTATTTACCAGAACTGCAGAACAACATGCAGGGTTTGGTTTTCCCTAATGTAAACACAAAAACAAAACAAACAAAAAAAAACCCCAAAACAAACAACTACAGCAGAGTAGAGAGTCGAATCCAAGTTCCCAGTCTCAGAGCTCTCTTAGGCAGCAGTGCCTGCATTTCTTTAAGTGATCACATTCCTATATGACTGACACATCAGATTTTAATTCTGGCTACCAACACACTGCCATGTGTAATCTGGGGGATTTATTGGCTTTGCCAAGCAAGGAAATACCAGAGTGTTCAACTGTGTGTTTACTGCTCAAGCAGTTTTAGGGAGAAAAAGGGTGGTGAGGAAGACTAAAATTGCTATAGGGGCTGCAAGACATAGTTTCCTGAATTTCCCCCAGGAATTAGTTACATTACATAGTATTTCTGATCTTCCAATTTGATCTTTGATTTTTAGTTCTCCCACCATGAGATAGCAGCTGCTCAGTGCTGTGCAGAGAGATGCTTAAGAGATCAGGAAATGCCTGAATACAACAGACACCACAACAGGGGACTCAAAACACACCATGGCAGCAAACCAAAGAAGGTATCTCTCACCTTACTTTGCTTACTCTGTTTTGTTCAAATATAAATGTCTTTTAGGAAATGACAATAAATTGTGATCTATTTTTATTATGATCTTTCCAGGTGGTGCCATATCTACCTTAAACCAAAAGTGCCTGCTGGATCAACATGCCAGTAGTCAGACCCCAGTTCAGTTTAAAGTGGTTTTTTAGACCAAGACCTATCCATAAACCAGACAGACACATCTAACAGCAGAGAACAACTTTTTTAAGTAATGCTTTCTGGCTTGCCAATATTTCCTGCAAAACTTTAGATATCTGGGGGTTAAAGTAACAAATTTAACTCTATTCCTTCAATAAAACATTTTGAAACCAAAGTGAACAAAACTTTGTCTCAGGGAGAGGATTTGAGGGTTGTTTTGGTTCCTGCGCAGGACTTTGTGTAAGTCACTTCTGAGTGTCAGAGTTTATTGTATTTCTTGGATCTCCAAATGGAAACCAAGCTCATTCAAAATCCATCTCATAAAGGAAGTGCTTACAACTCCTAAATCATGACCCAGAACTCAGTATTTCAGGTCACTCATTTGCAAGATAACAAAAACTCACCTGTTACAGTTCTTACTAAATGATGTGTGAAGTCACTACATTTATACAAGGCTGATGTAATTCTGTAGAACAAATTCTTCTCTTTTCCATCAGCACCAATCTGGAGCAACTGTACTCGCAGTGAAGGAGCATAACTTCATGCAAATTGTCCCATGTCCTTAAAACCAGTGCCCCTGAAGTCAGACTGAGAGTGCCGCAGAAGCTAACCCAGGAAAGAACTGCTTTAACACGCTTAATGAAGAAATGAGGTGGAATTGAAATGAATTTTCACAGCAATCGATGCAATACTTCAATGTTTCCTTGAAAAGCCTGGCTCCTCTCCTCCCAGGTTGCCTCTTACCTCTTTCCCATTGTATTTCCATCAATTTAGAACTTAAATCAGCAAAACAATTGTGTGACTTTCAAAAATGCTTGAAATCTATAAGCATGAAAATGTATTTTTTGTGGCTGTGTGCAACCATGAAACATTTTTTTAATGAAGAGATTGAAGTTGTATCTGCTCTGTTACTTGCCTGGGTTTGCTGTCACCATTGCGGCACCCCCACAACTTTATAATGGTTAATATGAAAGCATGTCTGGACTACAATGGATGGGTTTTTGTCCTTCATTAGAATCATTGTTTTTCATCACACTTTATTTTCAGTAATTTTCCTTTAAAATAACTCTTTGAACCAAAGCCTACATTCCTCTCTTGTTCCAACACTAATCTCCTATTTGCCAGTGCTCAGGATTCACATATATTGCTATATTTGGTGTTATTCCTAAAGCTCTTCATAATTACACTACAATTAATTCCTTAAATTTAAAAGTGTTTTGAGCTCTCCTAATTGTAGAGACAACTTCAAGAATATTGCCAAAATAATCTAATTGTCTCCAAGTGACAAAGCAATGAACAAAAATCACTTTAAAATAAAAAACCCTCCTCATAAGCCAGCATCATATTTGTGGGGAGCCTGACTCACAGTTGCGAGCGCTGGTGTTTAGTAACACAAACTGCCCTTGTCAAAAAGATCCTGGAAACTTTATACAACTTCTTAAGTTCAGGGAAAAGTGCTAAGCCCCCACATCTTCCAGTTCCCAGATGGATGCCTTGTTCACAGATATGCAGATCCTAGACTAGCCTCTTATCCCTTTAACATCCCATCCATGAACTGTCTACTGATCCTGCAGCTGGGACCCACCATCAGCTGCTGTCTCCTCCTGCTCCTTCAGTCTCCAAACAGGAGGCCAAGGCCACATTCACACAGCCCGAGAGCTTCCATGCAGCAGCAAATGCACTGCACCCTCAAACAGCCACAGTTCAGTACAGGAGGGTCTACAATCCCCTTCTGTCCTTCTCCACCGTGACAAGGATGCCTCTCTGCTGGCACCAGAGGAAACAAATGTGCCCAGGCAGAGATACCAACATCAGTTCAGGGGAAATCACCACCTGCGCGGCACAAAGCACATGGGGCATTCAAAGGAACACCTTGTACACCTCAAAATGAACAGAAGGTTCAATGCAATACTTGCAATCTTCAGAGCACAGAGGAAACCTCGTTTCTTCAGTCTGGTCACAAGTGTCTCCTGAACGTAAAGAATTCAGAAAGACCTGTGGTGTAACGGAGTCAAATTTCATTCTCCAGGCAAAAAAAAATTGAGGTAAACAAAGTAAAGCCTTCTTCCGCCTCCTCCTGACAGCACTGAACTCTCAGAAAGCCTCTCCAGGACAGAGCAAGCAGAGCCTCAGGACTGGTAATGTACAAAGCCCCATCTGGGGAGTCCTGTCCTGTAACCCACTGCAAGGTCACCTCCACGTCAAGCTGATTTCAGAGGCTGCACAACACTGAACAGACGCTCTGGCTCTTCCCCTGATCCCAGCGGGCACGACTCCCACTGCAACATGAGAGTTAGCCCAGTATTCTAATCATCACCCAGACCCCAAAGAGCGTTCAAACTGAAGAGATTGGGGAAAAAGAATCTTTTAGGAGATAAGCATAGTTTTGTCTGTGCATAATGAGAGTAAAACATGAGATATCTAAATCTTTATCCCATATTCATACATTTATAGCCAAAAAAGCAAGGAACAATATCAGAAATGTTCCAAGAATACTATGCCAGTACTTATCTGGTGACACTTGAGATGAAGAAGATAATTGAAAGGATGATTGCATTGGGCTTGTTGTACTCCATTGATAAGAAAGGTTTTAGAGAGCCCATTCAGTATGCTCAGCCATGATACAAGATGCCAGGAGAAAACACAGTACTGCAGCAGTGACAGCACATCAGATCTATGAAACATTAAAATGAAAGATAAAGCAGGCTCTGAAAGAAGCAATATTGGGCACAGTTTGCTCGATGACAAACATTTGGACAAATATCTAGACATCAGAATACCTCTTAATCACTGACCTCTGACTGTCACCCTGCATTCCCATGCAAAAATCTGCCCATAAAGGAGAAGCCTTTGCTGTCTCTCCCCTTGGGAAGGGCCAGTAAGAAAAACATCAACAGCCCAAATCCTGTGTGGCTGTGCTCTAAGGATCTGCCAGCAGGGCTGACGTGAGGTCCAAACCCAGGAAAAACAGGAGGTGATCGCTTGTTTTCCTGTTCTATTTATTAAACAGCTCTTCCTTGATTATAACTAAGCACTAAGTTTTTGCAATACTAGCAAAATCTGTAACAGTTTCTATAACTCTCATGATATTCTAAGCTAACTTCAGAGGCAGAGCAATTTACCAGAACTGCAGCTTAAACAAGTTTGAATTTCATTTGCTATATATATGAAGAGAATGCTTTTACTGAAAAAAGAAATGCATGAGCGCACATTAAAGCAGAGCTTTGATTCTGAACTCTTTATCCTGAACTCTGAACAATGGATACTTATGAATCATTTGTGCTGCATACTGAAGCCTTTTGAACTGGTAACAAGAGAAATCAGTTCTGCTAATGCATCTCTCATCCCAGATCTCTCACTCATCCAGATTTTAAATCTGAAACTTAGAAGAATAAAACCGTCTTTTTGGAAGGACCAAGAGTATTTTGGAAAACAGACTGGTCAGAGGGGAGGGGAATTTCAGGATGGGGCAATAAGGAGATTGCGTGCAGGTTCGAATTTTCAAGACCAGATGTTTAAAATAAATGTCTGAGAAAGGTGGGGAAGAGCCATTACAAAGTGGTGTGCACTGCTTGCATTTGGGGTCTGTCTGGGCAGTATTGTCACTCTGTGGTGTAGAGCAAAACGAGATCATGGAGGTCCTAATGACTGGGATGATATTAAGTAAAATTTTGGATGTGGACACAACACTGGATTACATTTTAGGAACCTATCCTATAAACTGGCATAAATTTGGTCCTAGTAATGAAACAAAAAGTTCTGCAAAGGTAGGAATTCTCTCTTAGCCTTACTAGTTCTATAAAGTCGTTATATATAAGCCATCTTTAGTCCTTCCCTACTTCTCACAGCTAATAGAAAATGATCCTAGTTATGAAGCAGAAGGCTCCTATGTATGAATTTTATACAAGCCAGATGTAGAAGTTCCACATTTGAGGATATGTTTCACAGAAGAGATCAAACTCAGATTAAAAGAACTAGAAGTGCAGTCTGCAATGAGGCATGGACAGACATGTGCCTCCAACTCCAGGCTTTTGAGAATTCCTTTTAAACGGGAAAGTGTGCAAAAAAAGCTACTGAAATTTTATAAGAGATAAATTGCACAATACCAACCTGATTAAATTTCAAATGCTATCAATTTTTGCTTAGAGTCTACGAGAGAGAACAGACCTGAATTGAGAGTGCAGCCATTGAAAATGCTTTCCAGGCAGGTCCAGACATGTGACAAGTGAATGTCCACATTAAATGACAATGTCACTAACAACAGAAGCATTGGAAGATCAAGCGAAGCACACAATCAGAATTCTGCATTTCAGTGCAAAATTCGCCCTTAATATGTAGCAGTGATGACCTCTGGGTGACAAAATGCCTGTGGTGTCCCAGGTGCACATACCTGTGCATCAGAGAGGCTGGTATCAGCACACTGCTAAATCACAGCTTGGAGGTACATGCTGCGCTAATTAGATGCCTATGCAAGATGCACAGAGATCAAACCAGTCCCACAACAATAACCCAGTCTCTTCTCCCTGCCATGCAGCCACAGCTCCCCAGTAAAGCCCATTTCCTCTGGCAGTTTCCCAGAGACAAGCTTGCACCAGGGCTCAGCTACCAGAACAGCATTTGGCAGCTCAGAAAGGGAAGGTGGTGGGATGAAGCAGAGAGACCCCAAGGCAGCCCCAGGGGAGGCTCAGCAGTGTCCAAGGGTATCTGGCACTGGGACACCAGGGAACAGCAGGGTCTTGAGGCTCCATCACCCCACATGTCCCTTTTCAGCAGTGACCACTGTCAGGTGTCACCGCTGCCCACGTCTGCAGGTGAGCGTCTGCCATAGCTCTCTTCCCATAGGGATGATTTGTAGGCAGGCTACATTTAATAAATTACTTAAATTTCAACTTTTGGGTGCACCTGTAATCCCCAGGGTTTCATCAAACGTTTTTCTTACCCTCTTTATAATTATATACATACTTAAGATTAAACAGTGGTAGAATTTCCTAAGTACATGCCATAAATACTTTAATATGCCAAACTAAAAGTTTCCTCTCTCATGTTTAGTGACCCTTAAATCACACTTCTTTCAGATCACCCAACTGTTACAGTAATAGCAAAAGCAACAGGATGGAAATAGCAAAATTACACAAACACGCACACTTTAGGCTATATTCACAAAAAGGAACAACCTCCCTCCTGAAATGCAGCCAGCTCTGGGCTGAAATGAATTTTGATTTAAGAAACGAAACAACTCCCCAGCAATTTTGGAGAAAAGATGCACAGGGCAGCTCTGCTCATCTAAAGCAAGCAGCAGAGTAATAGGAATGTCTTCCTGCAGAAAGAACAAGCCTGGAAGCCACCCTACCTGCTAAATAGCACAGCACACTGATTGCTGCCTGTAAAAGTGGCCAAAAGAAACTGAAAAACATGAATCTGCATTTTCCAGGAAGCTCTGAGTAAGATTTGGATAACCAAGGAGTTTCCCTGTAGATAGGACAAGAGCAACAGCAAAGGAAGCGGAGAATGAACCCCCAATGCAGTGGTGCAAGTTCTCATTTGCAATGCTAGAGCTGCTTTATATGCTGAGCTCCCATCCTTCAAGAGCAGGTCAATGTTTTAATGTGGACTGGGCACATAAATGCAGATCAATTTATGCATTAAAAAAAATCATCTACATGTGCATTTATTTCAATTTCATTTTAGTGAATCAGGTCCTGATTCAATGCTAACTGAAAACCCTTGAAATAACTGCGAGCTTGCTCATAGCCAATTCTGTGTCACCACTATGAAATTAGTAGTGAAATTAAATGGCTCAACAGTGCTAAGACATTCCCCAACTACTCCAGCAAGCAGTCACTCACCTCTAAGGTTAACAGGATAAAGGCTGGATAAAGAAACTACTCATTATACCAGCTCTACAAAGAAGCAATTATGAGACTTTATAAAGTGGTTTCAAATATATTTTGCAAACTAGGACTCAGACAAATATTAGTGGCAGCAAATTACAGTACTTAGCAGAATTATCACCAGAAAAGAGACTCTTTTAATCTATAAAAAATATCAACAAAAGATGTAAATATGGACTCCTCGATGGGTGGTATATCTTGAAGAAAATATACATCTAATCTCACAGTGTGTTACCTCCAGTACCTGGAGAGAAGGTTAACAATTCAGAGCTGTTTCCTACAGCTATAGAATATATTTTGATGTAGATTTGTAGATATCACAGACTTAAAATCTATTGTATAATCACAGGGCAAGTGCAAGGAACCTGGGGACATACTTCTCCACAGTAAAGTGCTGGAACACTGGCTTTCATTTTAATCAATGCTATTCCCTGTTTTTAACAAATTATATTTCATTCTGTGGCCTTTAGGTTCTGTTTTTCTGCACATAAACAGCAACAGCGTTTTCCCCGCCACACGTACAATTTGCAGCTGTATCCTGGCATTACACAAGTGTTTATCTCCACGTGTGACGGGCAGCTGGGAGAGCACAGAGTCACCCTCACCGAGCTTCAAGCACCAGATAATGGTGTCCAGAGCAGCCCTGCTTGGGTACCAACAGATCTGCTGCTGCTCTGGTTTAAACTGCACATGCCAGTAGGAAAACTGTTGGTGATCCAGGGATTCACCATCCTCATGCATTCTGCTGCTCACAGTCCTGTTCGAGTGAGTGAATGAGCAGTGGGAACCAGCACGTTGGGATGTCAAACAGTTATTGCAGGTTAACACCAGAATAACACAGAAAAAATTGCCCATCCTGTCACAAACAATTCATGTTCCACCACCCTGAACGCCAAGCTGTAATTCAAGAAGTCAAAGATTCCTCCAGCTTTGGCCTCTCCTTAAACAAATCATGAAGCACTCCAGTGGAGGCCAGCACTTGTCCCACATGACCAACTTCTGTCACAGGCAGAAAACGCTCCTGTGGCTCCCTGACATTTCTTTCTCTGCAGTTTTCAGTCTCTCTTTCATTGAAGGAAGAATATGCATGCTTTTAAATACTTTCCATTAAAATCACATACAAAATGTTTTGGACAGCACTCCAGCAGATCTGGGGAGTGACCCTGATCACACACTCCAGCAAAGGAGACAATTTCCAGGGCAGTGGCAATCACTGCCATCCTCCTCTTCCCAAGAGGGACCTCAGTCCTACCCTGAAGCCACTCCCAACCACATTTACCTGAAAGCTGTGGTAGCTGCCAGCAGCAAGCATCTGAAATGTTCTGCATTAACTGAACACATCTGGGAAGCAAGCTTCCATGGGCTCTTTAACCCTTCCCTGCTTCACTCATGTGAATTTGTGTTTGGCAAGCTCCAAAACATTCAGAGGTCAGGTTTTAGCTTAATTAAGAGACCACAAAAATCCAGACAGTTATCCAAACCTTCTGAGCCCTCGGAGTGTGGGAAAGTAAAGTAAGAAAATCACACGCCAGCAATTTCTCTGAAGATTTCTCATGTTTGCTGTTTTAAACGAGACTTGAAAATACCAGAACCTTTTCTCTCTCTCACAGTTGAGCTCAACAGAGACCCCACCAAAAATTCAATGCAGAACACTTGAGCTCTGGTGCATTACCACTTGCAGCTGCTTAATTTTCCAGTATCACACAGTTGCTTTTCAGACTCCTCCTCAGGAAGTCTGCTGGGAATATTACTTCTACCTATGTTCTGTCACATACCACCTCTTTAGTTTCTTTCACCAGTTCCTTCACTTTTAAAATCCATCTTCCCAAATTTGGAAAAAAATCCTCCCCTTTGTTCCCCAGGTGGGTATAATTCACCCCTTACTTCTCCACATTTGCTATCTGACTCCTGGATGAAACAGCAGAGAGCTGCAGTGTCAGCAGTTCCTGAAGAGACCATCCCTTTCCCTTACTGTTTGGATAATGGTTGCTCCATGAGATCAATTAAAAGAAGAAAATGAAAACAGGAATTGATACCCAAGCCTAGGCCCTTGCCCAAGCTGAGGGCACCAACAATCGCAGAGATAATTTATCGGTGCTCTCCTGGCCTCATTTTGTCCGTGTTTATTTATGCATCTTTCCGTTATAAGCATCGTACATTAAAGTCAATAGCCTACCACTGCTTATCAGAAAACAAGTGGAGCCAGACCTGGACTTCTATAAATAAGATTTACTCTATTGGCTAAATAATGACATCTAAACTGGTCTGATTTAACTGACTATGGCAGTTCTTAGAGCAAAATTTAATTACACTTTGTACTTATTACAGTTCCTTTGTGTGCCTCTTGCTTCCCAGCAATTTTGAAATATAGACTTAAGTCTGCTGTACAATACATCTCCATACCTATAGTGACATGTGCTAACAGATGGCACCACGAGCACAGAGCAGCAGATCAGCATGAGTTGTCAGTTTTGGTGGCCATGTTTTCCCTTAAGTTATCTCAGCCCAACAAAAAATGGCATGAAATAATCACTGCCCATTTCCCGTGGGCTGGGAAGAGCATGACTCAGCAGCAGCGCTTTTTATAACATCCAGACACTTGACTTTCTAGAAATGCTTTTATATTTATGGAGTGCATTCGTTATGGAAGTCTGCTAAGTAACGGATGCTCTGGGATGACGCTGCTCAACCATAAATGCAGCAAGAGCTCCGACATCTCAGGGCCTTGGGTGGGCTGGGCAGAGCTCAGGAGGAGGTGAATGACGCGTGTTTGTGTTTGTCGGGTAATACTGCTCTATAAAATTATATTAGATGTGCATTAGGGTCTGTAACAGAAGACAGGAAGAGTAAAGGATACACATAAGCAGGAAAAAGAAGCACTGGGGCACTGGAGAATGCTGACATGGTTCTGCCTCCCCACTGCTCTGTGCCATGGGGAGCTGCCAGCACCCTCCCCACCTGCTCACAACACCAGCCACGGGGCACAAAACTGGGAAGGAGCCATGAGGTTTGGTGTCACACCTTACATTCAGGTTTTACATGCACTGTATCCCATTCAGAGGAAATTTAGGACTAGCCCAAGGTGGGGTTCAGCACCAACATTAAAAAACCCACCCCATAGAGAAGATACCAGCACATACTCCTAACACAATTTAAAGATGGGATGTCCTAAACCTCATCTTCCCCCCAAGCTCCCAAACTTCAGAGCCCTTTAGGACCTATCCCAAGGGCTACCTGTTCTACCATCCTCTGATTACATTTCCTGAATTCACACTCTGAACACATTCATGGCCCAGCTTTCCAATACATTTGAACAGCCGCAGGGCTAGGAGCGATGGAGCTGTCACCTCACCAGAGCCAGGGGTAACATCCCAACACCTCCCGATTTCAACTCTGAGTTGATTGAAGAGCATCATGGGAAATGTAGTCCTTGATGACTCCTCCTCGTCCTTCTCCTACTCTTCTTCCCTCTCCCTGTTCCCAGCACACATATTCTTCTGGGATCCTGGGACCAGGGATGTCAGGCTGACAGAGTCCAGGCTCAGCTGGTGATCCCCAGGAAGAAGCTTCTTTCTTCACAGCCTTCAAGGACACAACTGTCTCCTGCCATTTTGAACCTTCATCTGGGGAAAACCCACAGTGGCTGAATTTAGCTACAATTAAATACCAGTTTAATTAATGTAGGTTTTTCTGGTGCCTTCTGTTTTAGCTTTTATGACTGCCCAACCACTGATTATTTGTATTTTTTTAAAGGATTCATTGTTCTTCCATTGGTGCCTGAAATCAAGGTCTCAAAGCAACATCCTCCAAATCCTTAATGGAGGAGAACCTGTATTTTTTAAAATGATTGGTGGAACATGCTTACTTGGTGTGTTTGCATATAGAGAACCATGTGCAGCTCTAAATATGACTAATGTCTAAATATGACTAAGTGGACTACAGACATTTCAGAGGATAGGGTGTTACTAGGCAGATAAGAAATTCAGATGCAAACTTGAAAGTATAATTGACATGTGAGCAGGTAGCAGGAAACCGTGTAGAATATATTTTCTGAAGATCTACACTTCCACCATTTCTCTGCAGTGGAAATGCATCAGCACATGATTTTTACCATCAAAGCCTGCGATGTTGTAACCTACTGCAGAATTGTGGCCTTAGGGTTCAGTAAATTACTGTAAAATAATTTTAAATGTTTGCTGTTTTCTTTCAAAATGAAAAATACAGAATGAAAACCTCAAAAAACATCACACAGAAATAACTGGTTTGGTTATATTACTGCAAGAGTGTGGAAATGCTTTTGAAGCCTCTCTGCTGCTGGGTGGGTGCCCAGGGTGCTTTGGGGTCCTGGTCCTGCCATCAGACCAGGTGTGGCAGAGCTCGGGGCTCCCTGCTGGCTCCCCAGCTCCAGCACACTGCCCTGGCCACCTCACGGTAGGAGGGTCTACGCCTCAGGCACTCTTAAAAGAATATGTGTGAATTAGGTGCTGCATCCAACAGCAAAATTTTTCAATCAAGGCCAAGAAGAAGAAAAATTTTACAGGAAGATGGGTCTAGTTTTAATTACAGCAGCACAAATACAACCCTGGCAAACCCCTGCAGAATAGACACCTCTTAGCATTTCACTCTCAGAACCACAGCAAAAAACACATGAAAGGTCATATACAAGATAGGATTTGACACAATAAGATTTCACTCCCATGTTAATGCACCTCAGATCAAGCCTGCAAAAGTGAAATAATAAATTTAGGAAAACAAGCAAAATGACCCTACTGGTTGGTTGGTTTTCTAGATACCATCTACATATTTTAGAAACGTACAACCTTCTAATAGAAATGAATAAACTACTCAACCATAAAGTTGCTATAGAAGATATGCTTGTTCTGATTGGAAAGGGCATCTGCTATCTGCAATATTGATAATACTTTTCAAATTTCATCTGCTTTTGTTTGCATTCTGTGTCGTCTGTTTAAACACACTGGGAATAATAATGAATCCCAGCATTATCTCCACTTTTTCAAGGCCGAACATATAACTTTATCACAAAAATAATTAAAATTCTTTGGCACTCTTGTATCTTTTCCATTAAACGTTATCAAGCAGTGACAATAAACTAACATCAGTCCAAGGCTGCCCATATGCTGCTTTTAAAAGAATGTATTTGTCCCAGGGTGAGAGACATGAATTTTGTGTTTACAGGGTCAAACAATTCCAAAGTTTTTTACAGTGTAAGGACTAAAAAATCTGTGCATGCACACACACATGCAAATGCACAAACAGAGAGCTGAGGATATTGGGTTCAGAGGGAACACCTACAAACTGTTTTGTTAAAACTTCCGTTCACAGGCAAATCTTAGCAGCTTAATAATTTGGAGAACTAAAGATATAAATATTTTGCATACTTGTACAACACAGTCAATCCAATAAATGATGCTCTGAAACATTCTTGGATGTCATATGCAGTTAATCTCAGATGTAGCAGATTTTTTCCTGAACTGAATTTCATATATAGAGCTATATATTATCTCCTGCACATAGGAATAATGTTACAAATTTATTTTGAAAATCAATAATATTTTGAAATTAATAATATTAGTTTTATCATCTTTTTAAAATCCTTTTTTCTTTGTTATCCAAGATAAAGAAAAATAAAATATATTCTCTGATCATCTTTGCTTAATATAGATTAATACGCATTAGTTATTTAAGAAAGAATCCACCAACACTTCATTTTTCACACAGGTCTAATTATTTGCCAGTGAAAACCAGTGTAGGTTTTAGAATACATTGCTACAATATCTAACTCCAAAGTCTTTATGATTTTTATAATCTGTGCTAACTTCTGCTTAAAATGTAGTAAAGCAATGATGTTGATCTCATTTCAATATCACATACACAGTATTGCATAGTAATGCACTGGCTTTTATAAGCCAGGAAACAGTACCAACTCACTAAACAGATCCATCAGGATAATTGAAGAACTCATTTCAGGAGAACTCCCATATGAAGGCAGAAATGTTAGAAGATGTTAAATTTTTTTTTTGTGTATTGTTGGCTCGCTTGATAAGCAGAAGCGAGTTTATACAGCTCTGCAGCTAGTGTAGAATGCTTAAGCAAGAAATCCATAACTTTTAATATGATGAGATTGTCCTGCTAGGAGAGATGGATTTTTTCCAATATCACAGCTAACAAACAAGTAGAGTTTCCTGTATCAGCACATTTCTGTTTCTACTCTGCAGCACACATGTGCTTCATTTAGAAACAATACATGGCTCAACATTTTTGGCATATTAAAAATGAGACAAGTACCTTGGACTAGCTGATGGACAGGTATCCTAACAGGTTTCTTTGGAGAATGAGTACAAAATCTTATACAGATAGACACACTGACAAGGTTGAGAAAATAGGGAGGGGGGAAGCGTGAAGTTATTTGTGTTAACTTCCCTTCCAAGATTTAGTGGCAGTGTTACTTACTGGAGTGACTGCTGGGTGGACAGATAATGTCACACAGTGTCTTATTACATGATTTCAAACCCCTGTGCACAATCTCACTTGCTGCATGAAACTTAAATATGTTTCAGGTAGGAGCTAAATAAAAGACATTACTTTTCATCTGCTTTTTCACTTAATGCTAATATAGTCACTTGTCAGTGAATGTAGAAGTAAAGGAGACAAGGGTTTATTTTTATACCTCACAGAACAGCAACTGGTGATTTCCCTTAGATCATTGCTTTTGTGTGTGCAGGCACTAAGCTTTTTTCTTTTAATATTTTAGACATACTTTATTTTTTATTCAAAACAGTTTTATCCCAACTCTGACATGCCGATATTGTCAGGAAAGGAGGTGTGATGTTTAAAAGTTACTGGGTACTTTTTCTCATTATACTTTATGAAGGTAGGTGGTGCATCTCATTAATCCTAGAGCTAATCACCAGGCTCACGGTATTCAAACCTTCGAAGGTTTGGCTGACGACACGACTCCCTGGTTCACTTGAGAGGATTTATAGCACATATGTCTCAATGAGCAGTCAGTGGGGACATGGAGCTGAGCTGCTGCTCGGATGGGATTGCTCAGCAGCAGCACAGCTCTGCCCAGCTGCTGGGCCCTTCCTGGGGCAAACCACATCCCAAATACCACACAAGGTGTCCCACACACAATGAATGAAAACGTGCTTTCTCTCTAGGCACTGTGTGTTTTGTGTTCAGGAAAAGCAGCATGGAGACCTGTCAAATCTCCGTGAGGAATGACACGAAGGTGAGGCAGACTCCAGGTTCCTCCTGACGCGCAGCACTGCACCCATGGGCAGGAGAGGGGACTGCTGCCTTCTCTTCTGATGGCCCTCTGAGGGAAGTTGTGCAGAGTTACTGTTTGGGCTGTGATGAGCAGGCAGCAGCCACCAGAGCATGCTGGCAAGCCATCAGTGTGGCACTTGGCACAGCTGGGCTTGTCCCGACACCAGCCCTGGCCATGGGATGAGCAGGATTCCAGAGGTGCCATGAGTGCAGCAGGGATCTGTGCCGTGCAGGCTTTGGAGAGCATGGCTCCTGCAACAAGAGCATAACTGGGAGAGCCCTGCCTTGGCTGGTGCTCAGCAGAAGATGGGAACAAGCTGCAAGCTGTGGCACTGGTGGCCACAGGAGCAGCAGGGTGAGAGCATTCTCCCCTGCCACTTTGCTTTCAGCCAGCACACAGCATGATCTGGCAGGACAGACCAGGAGCCTTCACTCTGGTTAATTATCAGAGTGTTGCAGCTTCAGTTCTTTGCTTTCTTTTTCACCTTCTTCACTTTTTCTACCTAACCTCCCTTTGGTTTTCTCAAGTACGCACGCCTACTCAATTCAATTAGCCTTGGATACAAGCACCGAGGCCTCAGATACCTGTAGTCATTATCCCAAGCACTTTTCATAAGAGTATAGATATTAGTCCCAAAGTCCTGGCAAAATTCCAGCTAAGCTAATGTATTTACAGCCTAACCTCCCCAAATGTATCTCTTAGTTTTAAATAAGGGAGTTATTCTTCATTTTCCCTCTTTACTTTGCTGCATATAGTTTCTCATAGAGTTAAACTTATTCCCCATGGTAGAATAATGCAGGATTTTTCAGTCTTACCGCCTTGCAACATTTGGTATTTTTCTTTAAGCTGCTGCTTCTGGACTCCTGAGACTGCAAGAATCCCAGTTCCCAACTCCTCCCTTTTTTTTAAAAGCAAGCCGCTAATCCTTGTGTAAAAAAGCTTAAAGCACAAAGCTCCAAGACAACTAAAAGATGCAACTCGACATCTATTATTATCTTTAAAATATCCCGTGAATTTAAATTAATTCTCATGTTGTCTGAGTCCTGCCCCAGACACATTCCTGCAGCTGGTGATGCCTGTGGTGCCGCAGAGCGGGACTGACAGCAGTTATGTCCATCTCTGCCCTGAGCTAATCTGCTTCCTCTTTCATAAGCCTGTTTCTACTCCCAGTTACACCAGCAAGATCACTGGGGCTGCCTGGCTGCAGCTGTTGGCACAATGTGGCTCATATTTGCTGCTGAAGAGCAGGCCTGGGGCCAAACCCTGCCCTCCTGTGTCATGCCAAAATTTCTCAGTGCACACAGGTAACAAGACAGTCAATACCTACACCTCTGTAAAAGGGATGGTCATTCCAAGATGTTTTCTCAAGATTTTGGCTTGTTCTGGAGGGATGGGGGATTTGTTGCCCAGCCTCTTGCACATACTAAGAGAGATGCAGCAGATTCCATCTGAAGGGAGGTGCCCAGCTCCCTTAGAGGCACGAAGCTGGCACGTCCCGGGTGGTCTGCTCAGCCCACCACCCCCATGGGGACATTCCAGATTTCCAGGGTTGGTTACATGGAAGGAAACATGCCCATTCAGATTCCAGGGGAATAGCACATTTAGCTCCTCCACACCAAGTTTGATAGATTTTCTTGACAGCGAGATAATGGTGCATTTTGGGCCTCATCCTTTTCTTCAGTTCCTTGGATTTAGCTGGATTTCCTTGGAGATTAAACCAGCCAAGTTTAAATAGCATTTCATTTCATCTCTGGCTCACTTTACTGGGGTCCTCTCGTGACAGAATCACAAACATTATTCATTAGTTTGCTCACCTATCCATACCCCTACCCAGCTACCCAATATTCGAAGACAATCAGCAAATTAATGATTTCACATTTTCAGACCATTAAATTATTTATTGCTGGTGTCAATAGAAAGTTTTTAAAAGGTAAAATATATTTGTATATTGACTACCAATTCTACATGGATGTAACGGCACCAGGCAGTGTACCACATCATGAAATAAAAATTAAATTGTAGTTGGGCTTTTAAATCAACTCAATTAAAATAAAGAGATTCTTGGCTTGATATAGGGAAATATTTGTATTTCCAATTCTATTTGTTAATACATTGACATATGTGCTATTTTTTAAATGTAGCACTAAGTGCACTTTCTGTCAATGCCATAGATTTTTTAATAGACTGAGAAAATGCATTTCATTTCTTCTTATTTTCCTTCAATACATCATTTGGTTCTGCTTTTTTGCCTGCATGAAATTCATTTTCTAATGGAAATATTTGTTTTGTAAATCAAATATGTATTATGCACAAAATGCAAAGCACAAATTAAATTATGTTAATGAAATGAAAGAGATATGAAATGCATATTTCATGGACAAAACATAACCTCAGCAAACAACCATTTCTTGATAAAATCTTTAAACACAATCTCATTCTGTGACAGACATATTGTTAAAGCAGATAGCACCTCATTTAAATGGTTTCCTTTAATATTAGTGCTTAGTATATAATTGTAAATAACTTTTGGGATGAAAAACCAATAATGAAATACTGTCTTTAATAGTTTGCTATTGATGTCAGCATAAAATTTGTAGTAGTTGAATATTGGAAATTGGGAGTGCGCACACATATAGTCAAAAGCTGTAAATGATTGCATATTTAAATAGAGCTGACTAAGGCAAAGATGTTATAGATATTAGTAATAGGCAGAAAATTATGCTGACCTAACATTATTTGACAAAACCCACTGTTTTAAATTATATATTGGTTACACTTAATGAATAATAGATTCTGTAGGTGTTGTTTCCCAGATCACAATGCCGATGACACTGTATGTTGGAGACTTCTTAGTCTTCCTTCTGACAATAAAGCAGGTAGAGCTCACAAAGGCCACCAAAACACAAAATTGAATCCATGGGTCTCCAACCTAACCTAGTCTTCTGCAGGACAAACATTCCCAAAGACGGGAGCAAAAGACATATTCCTGAACAAATACAATGCAAGAAAAAGCACTTGACACACAGGAGGGGATTTCAGGCAGGTCTCGGGTTGCTGTGCCCTCCTAAGTAGTAGAGTCATTACAGAGATCCCACCCATTTGTTGGGTTTCATCACTGTTTTGCCATCAATCAGATTCAGTGGGTTGGCCCACATCTGTGGCACACATTCCTCTGTCCTCCTCTCTGCCTTGAGCACACATGAAATCCAGAACAGAGAGAGCTCTTAATATGTAAGCCAATTCTTTCAGACATTTTAGGGCAGCAAAGAATGTATTAAATCACCAAAGGGACATCTGTCTCTTCTCTACTATATTATTTTTATCAAAAATGCTAAGAAAGAGAAAGAACATGATGCAGAGTAAATAGAAACAACCAGCCCCAAAACTCAGATGATCATTAGAGAGCCGGGAGATGCCTGTAATCTAACAGGTGATAAGAAGACCAAAGCACTTATTTGAATGTTGCTATTCTTTGCGTGAAGGCAGGAGAGCTATACAAAATTAATTGGGATCTGCTTCATTTTCTGAAGGAGAACGTATTTGTTTTTATATTAAGTATTACAGAAGACACTTAAGATTCAGGCACTGATACCTGATAATTGTTTATCATCTTTTTTTGCGGGAAGGAAGCAAGATTTATAGACAAACGGGGACAGTGTTGTCTGGAGGCCTTTGGCTTTTAAGTCACTGTGGTTTTAGTTCTTAGCCCAGTACATAACTGGCCCGAGGCTGGTTGGCAACTCTTTCCATCTTTGCAGTGTATGATACTGCATATCAGTATCTGCACTGATTTGTTTAGAGCTGCTGCCTTTGAGAGCAGCGACAACAGTGAAACAGTCGTGGAAGTCCTCTCAGCCTTTTTGGAGAAGCTCAGAGATGTCAGTGCTCTGGTGAGATGTCAGACCCCGCTGTGGCACGGGGCGCTCAGTGAGGCCATGGCTGGGATCCCGAGCCATGGAACGCCCACGACACTCGGAGCACTGCCCACAGGAGCTCGGGCATGGTCAGGCATGGACCAGCTGAGAGTCAGATCAGAACAGACTACAGTAGGAGGGACCAAAAGATTCATTAAAACCATAAGCCTGCCTCCCAGCTAATAAAATACATTACTCCAAGGTTCAAACTGCCACCCAGGGCCACTTTCCCCACTGCCCCTGTGCATCCCACAGCTGCTGGAGTGCTGCACCACTGCACTGCCTGAACTTTCCCATCCCCAGACAGCATTTCCAGGCAGGAAATTACCCCCAGAATGACAGATTGCCCCGGGCTGAGCTTCTCTCCACTGGCTGTGCTGCTCCAGCATCTCCCTGTGCCAGCAGCTCAATCTCTGCTGCTGCTGAGGACGTCTCTCCAAGAAGGGAGGCTTTGTGCCATCCTCTGTGTGCTGTCAGCCATCGTGGTTGAGATAACTTTCCACTTTGCTCTGAGGCATAGACAGGTGCCTTTAGTAATGTTCACAACAGCCTTGATATCAAATACATAACTCTGAGATAAGCTTGGCAATAAATACATCTAGTAAACACAGTGCAGCAACACAACAGCAGACAGCTGTGGAACTAAAGAGGGCTCTCCCCATCCCTACATTAAATTATTTATTAATCATACCTGCCCTATTTCCCTCCATCACAGGCACCTCAGCACTGTGATGGATTGACAAGGACACAGGAACACAGCATCCCTTTAGTGAGTAAAACAGGTGAGCAAGTTCTGCACACCCTTCATAGCAGGATGGCCACAAAACCTTCTCAGGGCGCCCAGAAATGGGTGGGCTTTGATCAGTTGCATGGTGGGACCTTGGACAGGAACAGGGTACAAATGTTGTTGAGGTTTAAAAAGAAGAGGACAGCAAAATGTCTGAATGAGATTAACAATACCGCCTGCCTTTGCTTCTGGCATAACAAAAAAATGCAACCAAAATAAACAGTGCAGCTGTGTGAATCTGAGCTCCTTTTGAACCAGGCCATCAAACTGTCTCTCTGCCGTAAAGTAAAAACCTTCTAAACACTTCCAGAATCCCCAGACTTGGCAATTTCCCCAGGATAACCCAGTAAATTGCTGGAGAGAGAAAAAAAAGTATCCCATGTATCATAAAATACTGGAATTTTATTCCAAGCAAAGGCCAAAAACTTCTCCAGAGGGAGAATCCAAAGCCTGATCTCCAGATATTCAGAGCTGAGGAAAGGTTTCCTCCCAGTGCATCGAGGAATTCTCTCTGTCTGTTCACAAAGCCATTTGACTGGAGAACAATAACACAGAGAAGACATGCTAGGGAAGAAAATGTCCCCAAGGAGTGCCAGGATTTGGGAGCATGGCTACAATGGATCTTGAAGGTCATGGATTAAAGTCTCCAGATATTGAAGGTGACTGTGCCACTGCAGAGCTGCTGATGTGGCATTAGTAGCCATCCCTATTTGGTCAAACCAGGCTGGGTACTTTCCTGTGCCATAAAACCAGTTCCAGACTTCCTATTTGTTATTTGAGTAGAAACCATAAGACAGAAACTACTCTGAGTCATTGGAATTATGGATATTTAAATCAGAGTAAAACCTGGTCCCTAACATATCCATTGTGTATATACCACCTATAGAAGAATAATGGATGCTAAATCTAAGTTGTGCTTCCTACACTTATTTCATAGGAAATACAATTTTTTATCCATTTTATCAATTTTCTAAAATGAATCTTTCCCTTTTTCATTATCAAATTTCAATCTTATATCATTTCCAGCACCACCCCAAGCCATTCTGGAGTTCTCGTTTACATCACTAGAGATTAATATTAGGTGTTTGTAAAAGGAGGATATTAGCTTCTCCCTTATATCTGTCAAAATTAATAACTTCTCTATCACAGATAACTCCAGGTCAATATTAGATTCATAGATGTGGCCAGAAATAAAATATATGGAAATATAATATCTCATTTATAAGTATCCAAAAAGGAAAAAAAAAAAAAAAAAAAAGAGAAGTGTTTTCATTATTGAAATTTAGACTGCAACTGTTCTAAAGATCAAAGACTTTGAGGGCTGAACATATTTGCCATATGTCCTTAAGCCTTTCAAATAGAAAACAAATTGGAGGTCAGCCCAGGGGAGAAGAGAGAAGTGAATTTTCTACAAGCAGGGCGAAGGAAGGCATCAGGATCCTCTCCCCATTGCGTTTGTGTTTCTGTCTAAATGTATATTGTGGCCAGAAGAAAGGCTCCAGACATAAATGTTTGTTCAATGATTGATGTAAATACTTGGGTGATGATTGATAACGGTTGTGTCTGGCAGATGTCCACCTCCTGCACGGCTGATCCACTGTGGTACCTCCTGATGTTGTGCTGATTTAAAGGCAATAACATGTTCAAAGTGACCATATTGCAGCAAGAATATCCTGTGCTCTTGGTCCAGCAGAGACGACGTTGATTATATTTGTTAATGGACCATACTGTTGTCTCCTAAAATCTACTGATTTAAGAGCATTAGCAGACACAAAGCTCATCTGTGGCCTGGTGGAGGTAAAGCAGGACTTGGCCACCTCCCGTGGAGCACTCCTGACTTGCAGGACTCTCTCAAACTCCAGGCATGTTTAAGAGTTGTGTCAGAGACACAGTCAGTGCTAAAGTGCGCTCTGTGTGCTGAAGTTCAGCTGTTCTGTCAGAGTCCTTAAACACAGACCAGGCCAGGTAACTTTCACACTTCTGATGTGAACATAATTCTAATTCTGACTGGCTTTCCTGGCTTCCCAGCTGGCTGTCCCCATCTCAGCGCTGTGACCGTGCCACAGAGGCAGAGCTCAAAGCCTTGCACACAGAGTGTGGGCTCAGGAGAGGAAGATGAAAAGAGCGTTGCCAATGCAAAATCTATTTTTTACATAAGTTTCAAGGGAGAAGGTGAGATAAATACATGCTGTGGGAATACAACAGAGGAGAAGCTGTATGAGTTATGCTTTCAGAAGTAAATAACACTGGAGCCAGTGATTTAAAGGTTGTTAAATGAATTTTCCTGACTATTTTATTCACTGTGATCAAAATTATATCAGTGATGTTCTTACTAATATATCCCATTTGGCTCAATAATCTTTTATTTGTAATTACAGGTGAAAAGGTCATTTTAAGAAAGCCTGTATGGGCTTTAAAGAATTATGCTGCTTTCATTTTGTTTTTATAAGCAATTGAGGATAGAGGGCAAAATTAACTAATGCTACTTTCTGTGAGAAAAATATTAAAACATCTTCAGTTCATATCCTCATTTGCCCAAAGGAGTTTTTCCTATTACTCTTCTTCAACCCCTGGCTTTGTGCACTGACTGCTCCCTGCAGCTGTGTGGGCAGCATGGCACCAGCCACCAACCTGCTGTGGGGAAGCAACGTCTGCCCCCCTTTTCTTCCTCATCTCCTCAAACTCTGGATGACCCATAGTAAAATCCTTTTAACAAGGCTTCGTTCCTTGCCGGCCCAGTTAAAACTCTGCAAAAATAAACACAAGTCATTCTTTGTTTTTTCTGTGGCTTTGGGATCCATTTCAAGCATGGAAAGAAGCAGCCCTACCTGGGTGTAAGGGACAGGGAAGGGAGAGCAAAACAGCCAGCTGGGAAAAGAGTTGTCTTTAACAGGAAAACTTGCAGGGAGGGACATCTATATCTCTTCTTCTTGGGTGTCTTATGCTGCACTGAGATCACAGCGATCAGATGCTTGACCCCAAGCAAAGTTGTGGGCACCCGGCAGCATCAGAGGAGGTATAAACATGGAGTGTAAACACCACTCAACTCCATGAGCTCCCATTTGTCTCCTTGTCTGCTTGATGCTGATATACTACTTCCATAAAGGACCACATTTCTGCAAATTCAAAATAAGTGAAACCCTCTTCAGCAGCCAATGAATGCTGAAGGTCAAGTGAAAGCAGGGCGCTGGTGCCCAGGACCCCAGGGACAGGTACCCACCAGGCAGCTGCTGGTGTGGAGCCAGCAGCACCGCTCACTCCAGAGGTCCCTTTTGAACAGGCGCATTCTTCCCTCTAAGCATCACGTAGATGAAAAGCTGCATCTGTACGAAGGAAAGCATTCCCTGACCCGGCTCACCACATTTCGGTTTGAAGTGCTGTTTGTCACTACTCTCCCCACCAAGGAGTGGTATTTCTCCCTGGAGGTGCTCTCTGCTTTAATAGGGTGTGAATGCCTGAAACAGCTACGGTGCAGTAATAATTGTTATTCATGTTTGGCTCCTAGTGGGGAAGCACAAAAGCTGCCACATGAACTTTTCTACTTGAAGATGATACCAGCATGTATATTACTTCAAAAGATGGGGAATATGTCTTTGTGACCTAACCTAGCTGAACTCATAAAAACAATGGCACCTCCTTCATTGAGAAGAGTAAAGTATTGAAACAGAACCCAGAGGAGATCAATTAATCAGCCCATTCCCTCATGTACAAACACAACCCTTAGACCTCAGTTCTGAGAGGTTTACACACGCCTCGGCAAAAACATTCCCCACTGTAGTTGTTTTTCTTAACATTGGAAATCAGAAAAAGAAAAAACCTGTTCCTTCAGTATCAATCAGCTTCAAATACTGGGTTAGGGTTGAGGGCCTACAAGTTTAACCTCAAAGGCTGCGTGTCTGATTTTGCACTGAGGTGAGGGCAGGGAGGGCCTCCCCGTCTGAGCAAGGCAGTGATGGAGAAAGAGGAATCTACAAAGAAGGTGAGAACAGTGACAGATTGCAGATGCTTTTAACAGAGGTTTTGGAAAAAAAGCAGTTGCAACCAACTCTGCTTCCTGGGCAGCCTGGAGAGCCACATCCTTCCCTCGGGGCTGTTTACACGACAGGTGGAGTGAGGCTCAGCAACAAGTGAATATAACCTGCCCATGAGTACCTGGGAGATTTACAACAGAGAAATGCTCCTGGCCATCAAAACAGCAAGATTTTGAAACATCCTTCCAAGATAATAAGTTTTAAGATGCCTCCTGTGCAGTTGATGATTGAGTTCAGTCTAACATTCTTGCAATACCAAAACCAGAGATTCCTTCTCATTCTGTCTTCTTCTGAAGGAGAAAAGGAGAAAAGAAAAAACCAACCAAATAATCTTCAACAAGTGAAATGTTTTATTGGTGCATTTGATGGACGTTGTTGTGCAGGGCTAGGTGGGAGCTTTAAAAAAAGGTCTGCAAACACTCATTCACATTTTTAAATGAATTTACTGCAGCCACATTGATTTCCCCCTGGGATTTGCTTTCTGCACACTTTTGAGCAATCAAGTTTTACTGGGCAAATGTTTGCACAAGACAAATTTCAAAATTGCATGCAGAGACAGAATTTTTTGTCTTTTCATGCCAGACATGCTTGTAGGCTTCTCCAATGAGCAGGCAGAAACAATATCATGTGATTTATCTGACCCATCACAACCAACTCACATACCTTGACTAACGAAGATCAGACACCCACAGTTGTTTGTGATCAAGACACAGAGTTGTTTTTTTAATTACAAAGCTATCCATCAGTAATTTCAAATAATAAGTAAATTGGAGGGAATTGTGATCTGTCTCCAGATAGTCTGTGAGCAGAGAAAGCAGCTAAATTTGTTGAATAAATTATTCATTATGGATTATTCGCTCAGCTCTACTGCAATAGCAGTGACATTGTTTAATTTAATAGCACATTAAGGGATCTTTTTCCTTACACAAATGAGTGCATTGCTCCCAGCAAGTTGACTCTTGAAGATGCAATACTGGAAACCTGTGAGAGCAGCTACCACTGTCCAGGGCTTCAATTAGGTTTTGAGCAGAGAAGACCCTCATAACACACCACTGACTGTATTTGGCTACAGCCCTTGTGTGGGGATACGAACGTGCTTGACGGGATACAGGGCTATGCAAGTCCTGGAAAAAGAACTAGAAAGCAACCACTTCACTTTGAAATTGACTGTGCTTTGAGATGGATCTGAAAATACCAAAGCCAAAAAGCCAGCTTTTATTCAGATCTCATCTGACCCTGGAGAAGCCAGTGCATTTTATCTGAGCCCTGTAAAGTCTGGCAGCTCCTTTTCCCATCCCAGCCATGCTGGAGCTCAAAATCCACAGCCAAACTCAAGAATAGTGAAACTCTGCCAACTAAACCAACCCTTTCTGAACAGCCACTGCAAGAGTACCAGTCCTGTTGATTTTGTTGATTGTCTTGATTCTCCCTGGAGACAACATAAAGAATGGGAATATTTGTATAGCTCATTTACAACTAACTACCTGTGGAGGAAACTTCCCCAGTGACTTTTTCTCCTCTGAGAAATCAAGATCTTCAAAGTCCCAAGGACCTACTATACAAACAGCTGCGAAACGTTGCGACACACCAGCTCTGGCCCTATTTCTTGATCACTTTTGCAGATGTGGCTCACCCAGACACTCACTCTCCATGATGCCCAGGGCTGAATGGGGAGCATAGGCAGACACACAGCCTGCAGCACTGCCCATGGACACAGCTCTCCCTCCAGCCCCTAACACCACTGCTGCCTTCTGCTGGACACCCAGCACAGCACCAAGATCATTTTTTGGAGCCTAATGAGGCCCATGGAAGTGAGGGTTGAGGACTGGTCAGCTACGGGCAGGCGGCAGGGGCTGAGCCCCTTGAATCCTTCACAGCAAAAGTATGGTGTTTGTGGGACCCTGACAGTGAGTGCCACACACAGACATAGGGAAAGGCTCTTACAGGTGGGGATAGATTAAACTTCCACCACTGATGAGAGCAGGAAAGAAAATAAACAATGTATACCTTTCATTTGGGTTAAGAACAGCTGAAAAAAGCCCTAGTGAGTGAATACATCAATGGAACTGCATTGCCCATTCATGGATGAGAAGTGTCAGGTCCTGAAATACCCTAAATCTCCCCCAAATACAAACACATAGAGAAACACAGATGCATGCAGAGATCCCCGACCTGCTCTGATTTATCTCCTCAGCACTTTTGATGCCATGTGTTGTTTAAAAAGGACCCCCTGAGCAATGACCTGTGGGCAGCAGGTACAGTGCTGCCTCCCAGGCAATTGTGTTCCAGCAGACAAGAAACAGATTTCTCAGCCCTATCAGACTCCTCTCCAGCACAGTGCATTTCCTGATGGCTGTGCCCAGTGCCCATGTGTCACAGGGCAGGCAGTGCCTGGGTGTCACTGTGCTGCACTGTGCCAAAAGCAAGAGGAGCAGCAATCCCGGCATGCTGGGCCCAGTGCAGCAAGGACGGGCACTCAAACTCATGATTAAGGAGGGTCATGACCATTCATGCTGTGGCAGATCCTTGAGGAATATTCCCCTTCTTTTGCAATTTTTTTTCAGCTGGCATTATAACTCAGCATTGAAAACAAAGTGGCCAGTTCAGGGCTCAGATATCTGTTGCCTATGTATATACATGTTATAGATATATATAGATATAGATATATATATGTGTGTGTGTGTGTGTGTGTGTGTGTGTGTATTCACAAGTACTGTATAGATTCCTGGTCATTCACTTCCTGCACTGCATTACAGCTATAAAACAGAAAGATGAGTGTGGTCAGGGAGTAAAATTAAAGAAAAGCCATAAGGCACCTACCAATACCAAAATGTTAGAGAAAAGAGAGAGCCATGCCACACAAATCCTTTGAGTCCCACCAGAGCCAGCAGCCTGTTCAAAGAGAATCCATCCATCCAAGCAGTCCCTTCTCCTTCCCTCCTTTGATATGACTATTTATATGTCTTTCTTCAGGTATTGTATTTAATATCTAATATACATCATATTTTTATCTGTTAAGCTACAATGTTGCATCCAGTTTAGCCTATCCGTAGGCAAGTTGCCCCCTTATGCCTCCAAGCACCTATACCATATCATTCTGCCTATAACCTTAAAATTGAAATGCCATGTCATATTTTCTACCATCAGTAGCAAGTGTTATCTTACCTTACATTCTATTATATCACTGTACTTTCCTCCCTGCTTGATAAGCTGTCAATATTGTTTTGGCATGAGAAATTTCCATCTCACGCATCAGATGATCTCCATGACCTTTAAGCGAGTTGCCAGTAAGATAATTTACTCACATTGTTGTGACAAAATAATATCTCTTCTGCCCGGGTCAAATTACATGATCATTACAGGATTTTCCAAAAATTATTAAATTTTGCACATTTTGGGGGTGGAAGACCTCTGTGGAAAATTGAAATTACTAGATTGCTTATCATTTCAATTAGCTACAAGGAGTTAAAAAGGCTACTTGCCACTGCTTCACCCAAGGAGCACATCCCGAATTCCCACACTGCACACAATTCTCCTTAACTTCAGTCACTCTTCACTTTTTTTGCTTTAACTGCTCATCCTTTTGCAAGGAATGTTTTAATACAATCGTCTCCACAGTGTCTTGTATTAGCAGGAGGATGTGATCACAAATATCACATCCTTTTGGCATCTTTTTGGCTCTCTGTGCATAACAAAAATGTCAAACAGATTTTAATGAAAGGCTGCATGCTTGTGGGTATTGACAGTTTGACATAGAATCCTAATTTTCAGATGTCTTGTTCTTACTGTTTTTAACACAAATACTTGCAGGATAAGAGCAAGGCACCACAACTGTGGAGAGCTGGTATTTGTATAATGTCCTCCTATTCTCACCGGGCTCTGCTCAGCAGCTTGCCCAGTTTCTGTAGGGTTTGGCCTGAGAGTTTTTGTGGCTCAGCTACAATCATGTCCAACCCCAGTTTAGAAACCAAATTATTTATTTTCCTCACCCACAGCACCTGGGCTGCTTCCTCATGGGGCTGGGCAGGGGACAGCCCCAGCCAGGGATGGGGCAGGCAGGGAAGAGGTGATGAGGGAGCCCATGGATGTCCCTGCAGGAAATACACCCTGTTTGCTCACATGCTGCATGCCAGCTTCATGGGCTGCAGAGACCATCCCACAGAGGAACAGCAGGGACCAGGAGAAGTCTGTGCACCAGGGTCCCTCAAGGAACCCATGCATGGGGAATGCATATGAATATATATTTGTATTTATTTATTTAACTGCAGTTGGGCTTCCTCCTCCTGCTCTCTCTGTGCTGGAGTGAGTGACAGCTCTTTGTTTCACTGTAGAGCAAACGTCAAGACTTCAGGAAAGGGGTGTGAGGCTCCCTCCATCATTTCACTCAAGTACTTCCCATCTCAAGCACCCACCCCACACCGCTACCATCGGCTACTTCCGCACACCACTGAGAGAAGATCAGAGCAACTGTCTATATAATGAGATATTAGAGAAAACAAAACTGAAAATTAGAGCTGAGGAGCATCAGGAACTGCCAGCGGGTAAGATATTCTCCAAAGCTTTTCACAGGCAAAATTTTAAGGCTGCCATTATCTCTACCAGCCATGGCCATGGACTCCACTACCCTTGCACCGCTAAAAACTCAGTTCCAGGACTTCCCTCCATCCCACAGTGGTGGGACAGAATAACTCTTTCCTAGGAACTGCCCTGTTCTCTCCATGCACCATGCTGATTATCCTCTGTATTAGTGATACCTCCCAGCTTTGCCTGATGGGCAAGTCTTGTCACCACATTCCCTTCTCCTCAAGATCAGGTTGGAGGCCACTTCTGAGAGGCATCTGTTGGCTTCTGCCTAGACCTGTGCTTTGTCTTCCAGCATGACCACCCCCAACTCCCTCCCTTGCCTTGCTGTTCAGGTACTTATCTTGCCTTCATAATTTCCCACGTGGCACTTTATCAAATACTCTGCTGTGAGAGATGAGATCTATTTCATTTCTTTTATCTAGAAAATCAATGATCTTATCAAAGCAAGACAGCAGGTTTTTTTCTGGCATAATCTATGCTCGATAAAGTTATGCCGCATTTCAGACCATTTTTGCAATTACTTCTTTGGTTACCATTTCTTCCAAACTATGTCCTGAGCTTTGAACCCAGCGGATCAGCTCAGCAGCCTCAATGCTGTGGCTCCAGTTCTGCATTGCTACCCACATGGCCTCAAACCACTCCTGTGAGGGTCACCTTCCTCATACCCTTTCATGTACTTGGACAAAAAAAAGCTACATTTCTTTTATTAATTACTGATTACATTCTCTGAGGGGGTCTTACTCATCTCTGGTTGTCATGCCTCCATCACCTTCTCTGCCAATCTCCACTATACATGCAAGTTTATATCTATATCTAGATCTATATCTATATCTAATCTATATCTATATCTATATCATCTATATCTATATCTAATCTATATCTATATCTGTGCCCGTATATATCATCTATATATCTATATCTAGATATATCATCTATATCTAGATCATCTATATCTATATCATCTATATCTATGTCTATATCATCTATATCTATACCTATATCTCTAAGATAGCCTTGGGACATAATCTCTGTACTGCTTCCATGAACCTTCTGCAGAGCCACACTCCAAAGAACAGGGCACAAGCCCAGCTGGGTTTCAGAAAGCCAAGCTGACACTATAATTTATTTTTTAAGGCAATTTAACAAAGTTTGCATGGCTGGTGAAACGCTTAGTGCAGCTCTGCAAATAACACCAAAGAGAACAGATCAATGTAATGCCCTATTGACAAAGTCTGAACTATAATACATATATTTTGCACATTTTTATTGTGTTCATGTATGTTGATTCATAGCTGCTTTATCAACAAAAAAACACCGCACAAACTTTTATACCATAACTGTCACCAAAATTATTTATTACTAGGATAATAACAAATTTTATGTGGACTGAGATCCTTTGTGGTAAGATGTTGAACTATAAAAAGACAGACAGAATTTCCTGCTCTATAGAGCACCGGCCCAAGGAAAGCTGCTAATTTCTCTCCACTGTATAGAGTCCACAGGTGTGCACACAGATATCTATAGATACAGATATCTCTATCTATAGGCACATTCAAGGTCGCATAGGCACTTGCATCAAACATTTGTAAAACTACTTCCTCCTAAAAAAACCGCATTTAAAGGCCTACAACATGCTTAAAACAAGACAGATTCAAGAACCATGACTTTAAACACTTATCAAATTTGGAAGCCATTAATAGCCTCTCATCAATTATACCTCAGAAACAGTTACTGGGGACCAAATAGTGCAGCCCTTCACTGAGCAGGTCTCCCCTCGAGGTCACCAAGAGGGTTGCTCAATTAAGAGCTGCAGAATTTGGTGCAAATTTAGCGATTTCTGTGATGTGGTGCCCATTTTCCCAGCAAAGACTTTGGTGCTGGGGGTCCCCAGAGCAATCCTGTGCCCCAGCACCGTGGCTGCTGGGCCTGGGGAGCTTCCCCTCTCTGCCTCTCCATTCCTGCACAAAACAAACAGCAGGACTTTTTAGATGCCCATGCAGAATAGTCCAGGTGAAGGTATGAACTGTCCAAAATTAAACCTCATAGAATATTTATTAAAATCTGCTTGCTTAATTTTACCAAAATGTACCACAAACTTCCAAAGGGAAAAAGGCTCAACTTCTGAATGTAAAAAAGATGTAAATATATTCCTGGTAAACCTGACCTCTGTGAGCTATACAAAATGACTATAGTCTTGTGTTTCAAAGATATTCTTCCTTGAAAAATATCCATTGTTATGGCATTTCCTTGACTAAGTAGAAATAACAGAGGTTATGCTTCAGCTATACACAACAATATTATTTCTTTTAATATATAAATGTGCCAAAAGGGATGTATATAAAGAACACTGATAGAGTTCCTAGAGCTGTTCTCTGCTTCCTATTGTTACAAACAATAATTTGAGGAGAGGAGAAAAAAAATCCCACAAAGAAGGATTTCAGCTTAACACGAGCAATACCCCTCCTGCACATCTTTCCTTTTATGCAGTTTTGTTTCAGTGATTTGAGCATGTTCTAATTTTGTCATTCAAGCCATCTGACTTTCACTGCTCTATACAAACAAAACCTAATTTAGTCTGAGATGTTTTAAGTCATAACAATGACGGATGGCCAAGGTTCAGGTGTGCTAGAATATTTAAATACCTAGTCTATATTTTCCTGATATAAAGACAGGCAGCTTTTTGTACTCTGATTAATTATGATTTTGTGTCTGAAAAAAATAGCTCTTTCTATTCTACATTATTAATTGGTTATTTAATTAGGGATTCTGGTAGCTTCAGATGTTGGGTAGCTAAAATTGTGCTGTGGTTAAAAAAAAAATAAAATAAAAAAAAGACTAGCTCCATACTGTTGCCTTTTTGTATCTTATGAAGGTCACAATAAGATGTGATTGTTTGGCACAGCAGCAGTGAATTATGCCACCCAGACAAGCTTTTAACCTATGTGCCTTCACTCTGAGTGAGACACACAGGGATGTGCTCTCTTTAAACAGTTCTCTATTGAAGAGGATTCAATCACCATAATGAATCTGAGGCCAGGCAGCAATCTTCTTCACTGAAAGAATTTCTAAAAGATTGTAGAATTTGTAAAACGAACAGCTCACAGACTAAATGGCTGTGTGGGTGAATCAATTATTGCAGGGCTCGCAGTAGTCATAATATTTAGTACATATCATAGAGTGTTTCAGGTACAATAAGATATGCTAGTTTTTTCCCATTCCTGCTTGAAAGTGGTATGTGCTCCACCAACTTAGTCAATCTTCAGGATCTAGTTAGAACTAGTATTAAGTCAATAAAAAAATCCATCCAGCTGTGGTGCATGTACCAGGATCCGAAGGGCTCACATTGCAAAACAGTAATTGTATTAAAACGTGCACCACCGAGCTGCTCACTGGGAAAACACATGATGTATCGTGAAACACAAAACACATCAAGGGCTGAAATATTTTTAGAGGTAGAGTAGGGCCAATGCTGAACAGCTTCCTTATTAATACAATAATTATTTTATTTTGACAGCACCATTTATAACCATATAGTCTGTGTCCAGCTACCCATATTTCCATTAATCAATGGATTTGAAGACAACTGTCATCATTTCATTTTATTATGACTTATAGGTTCATTGCAGTTCACTTAGAAGTTACTATGAGCAAGACACTGGTGGGCAAGAGCAGGATCTTTGTGGGTTGCCAGGTGCTCATCCCTGGCACTGCTCTGGCTCCGAGCAGCCGTGCCCTGAGCAGGGACTGGGGGGACTGGGGGCAGAGGGACCAGCTAGGATACCCAGCGGGGTACCAGGCTGGTTGCTGGAGGGGGCCAAGGCTGTGCTGGTGGATTAAAGATCTGGACATGCACTTCAGCTCACAGGTAGGACATGCAAACCCCCACCAGCTCACAGTGGGATGATGCTGGGATGCTGTGGGGCAAAATGGGAAGGACACAACTTGGCCTTGAGAAAGGAAGTATTTCTGCTATATTTAAAAGCCACCAGAGTACAGATCTAAAGAACCTCAAGTGACTTCTCAACCCTCCAGCCTCTGCAGCACCCAGGCTGCACCCAGCCACCTGTGAGCAAATGGGGCCCCCCAGCTCTGTGGTGTGGCCAGGCCACAGCCGAGTCACAGTGTCACAAAGCCACGTCAGAACCTGCCAAACACACTTCCACGTTGTGTACAACCTCCCCGAAGACTCACAGGGCTAGATGGCAAACAGGGTGTCCCTTTAATGAAACTACAACATATTAAAAATTATTACAGCTTCGTCTTTTCAGGTTTTAGACAATGTAATGTGATTTATTCAAAGAAATGCTGATGATTAGACATTAAATGGCACTAAATATTCCACTTCCTCTGCGCTGCCTGATAAACTGGTTTCATTAACATTATAAGTAACAAAAGTTTCCATTTCAGTCGGCCCATTTTGTTTTCCTCACGATCTAAGTTGCAGCTGCACAGCACTATATTACAGGGCCCTCGCCGAGCGGCAGCTTTGGGCTCTCCATCACTCCCCACGGTTAAAGGGACCGAGCCGGCAGCCGCAGCACGGGCGGGGCGGTCCCGGCCCGGCTCCAGCCCCTGCCGCGGCTCCCGGGGCCACCGGCAGCACCGTCCCTGCCCCTGCCGAGCCTGCACCTCCTCACCCCAGCCCCAGCCCGGGGGGACGCACCCACAGCAGGCTCAGGGCATCCGTCTCCCGGGGCTGGCACCTTCACCCCAACCCCACTGACATCGCCATCCCGTTTTCCTCTTCAAGAGATTTTTCTTTAGCCGCCAAGTCTGTCCCTATTAAATCATGTGCCTCAGCCTTAAGTGTAGGTTAACACTGTGCCCTGAGTGGAAGCTACTATATTTGTCAAGGATACCTCCGTGATTTATCTCTGCCAGCCCCATAGAAGAACTCACATCTGGATATACGGTGCCGCTACATAATTTCCAAATTCAGCCATTCTGCCTGCTCGGGCTCGAGACTTCGCTCGGGGTTTAAAACTGCTGGAATTACAGCTAATTCCCAATTCAGGCCCTCATTTCAGGCCCTGCCCAGGGTGTCACAGCCCTGCAGCACCAGGTAGAGATGCTGTTGCATGGTACCCTCCTCACGTGCCAAGCCTCACCCTCCCTTTCCCCACACTTTGGTCACGTCTCACTGCCTTCAAGGAAAACCTCCCTTTGCCAGAAGCTACAGGGACACTTTTTGAAAGACCTTTTGAAAGTAAGATGGTGATTTAAGTGGACACCAGACAATGCTCTGCTATTTAATAAAACCTCACTCCCGCCCTTGGGCAGCGCTGCCCACTCACGGTGGCCCTGGCTGTATTTTGGGTGGGGGGCAGGGGTTGGTCCAACCACCTCCCATCGCTCCCTGAGCAGGAGAAAACAAATCCCCTCCACATCCACAAAACACTGATCCAACAGGACACAGCAGCCCCACTTGCTTGGTGTGACTCTGGACCAACTCTAACGGGCTCACTCTGGATTTACTGCAGTGCTTCCAAGCGCTGGATTTGGCTCCCCATCCCACAGAATGAGTCCTCACCCCCTTCCCCAAGAAAACCTTCAGTGTGCACAGAGCAGAGACCCAGCAGCACCGAGCCCAGGCACCACATCCCTTCCTTCTCCCATGGCTCAGGTGGCATCTCCACACACACAGAGAGATATTTAGGTAGCTATATATTATTGTTTATGTAAAGCCATAGCTTTCCCTTGATTGCAAGGCATGGTGGGGCTGCTGATGAGGTTTGCTGTTGACATTTCTGCATTAGCTGGCTTTTGTCAATCCTGGCAGGCTGAGAAATTCTATCTTAAGGGCTGTTCTTTATTAAATTTGCAAGATACAAAACTGTGACTGACTCTTTTCTTTGGTGAATGTATAAATAATAAATCCAGATCGCTAAAAATAACAATTAAAATATTGCTCAAATTTAAAAGCACAGTAAAATTGGTAATTTTGAGACAGCCCCGTGTGGGCTGTGGGAGCAGGCAGGGGCGGGGGGCAGTGTCCCTCCTCGGGGCTTTTGACAGCTGTCAATATTCAAAGTGCTTGAGGAGGGGGACAGGGCTGGGGAGAAACCAGAGTGCCTGAGCCGAGCCACTATGTGTCTTACCAAACTTTGTCACAGAGTCTTTTATACAACTCCTTTATGCAGGATCTCTGACATAATTCCTATTTTTTTCCACCAGCCATTATATATGATAAATAAAACAATGCACTGAAAACACTGAAATCTCTCATCAATGTCTTTGTGAAAAGGGCCCAGATAAATGAGTCTTGGAATCAAAGGCAGATTACATGACTGACCATGTATCATCCTCTATGTATTGAACATAGTCTTTGTAAAGATAGAGCGGTAATAAAAAGTGGTATTGTGTGCTGTGAAAGGCTGTGTGGGTCTGTGCATGACTAATCTGTCTTTCTGCATTATTTTATTCAATCTTCTCTGACTTTATGCCTTTGACATTTTTGCTACACTCAGTAAATTTGAGTGAATAGGCAATTTTAAAGAATTTTTATAGGGCTTCAGAGAAGTCATACGCAGACTGTATCTTTGTTCAGATTTAACAGTTTAAATATTTCCTTTGTCTAGGATGCAGAGTAATCTTTAGGCAGAGGAGAAGAGGGGGATGGGGTAGGAAATGCCTAAACCTCCCTTAATATTTTGGCACCCTTTTTGCAGGGGAGGGAGCAGCTCAGCAGGGCCCAGCCTGGGGGTCGTGGGGTGCCCCTGGGGATGGAGGTGATGGGCTGGACCGGGCTCTGGCAGGGCCGGACGGGCTGTGCTCAACTTTGCTGTGGCCGCCGAAGGGCTGCGGGAATAGCGGCTCCCTCCCGCAACTCAAGTGGGAAGCAGATGAAATGTTTAAAGGGCTATTGTGAATATAGGCTTAAATATGATCCTCTTGCATCAGCCAATTTCTCTGACAAGATATTGCAAGGGTTGCTGTTTCTTAGTAAATAATGATTTTATTGCATCTCTTTAATGAACTGATAACGTGATACACAGTAAATTATCTGCATCTATAACATTACTGAGGATAAGCAGCGTGGTTTTAGTAATTTATACCACAGAGAGACATGCATTATAAAAATAGGAAAATTATTTCCTTTGTTAAATTGTGCAGAAGTCTTTACCTGAGGAACACCAGACAGATTAATCTCCAGAGATCCACTCGCTTGTATTTAAGCTGTTGAACTGTTAGCTGTTTTTTCCTCAGAACAGTTGAAAAAAACATTTTGCGAGCCAGAATTGACACTGTGGGTATTGTTCCTGCTCACACAAGTTATTAAAATAATTACTAAGCTATTTTGAGGTAACTTGAAGCTTTCTTTAAAACTTAAATCCAAATCTGAAGGAATTAGTGTAAATGATTTGCATTGATGACAACCCAAGTATGGCAGCCAGCTCGCCCGGGCACCTCCAGCAGCACAGCCCCCGTCGCTCCCTGCGCCCCCGGATGCTCGCTCAGCCCTGGCAGGGACTGAGGGGGGATTCCTGAGTGGGATTGCTGAGTGGGAGGGGGTTTGGTGGAGCAATCTGGGGGATGCCCTGTGTTGGGGATGCCCTGTGTTAGAGATGCCATGGCTCACAGGGGGCTGCAGAGGGGCTCGTGCCAGACCCCGCGCAGCTCCAGAGCAGTGCCGGTGGGACCCACAGCATCATCCTGCAATGCTCAGCCCTTCTCCTTCTCCAGGGGAAAAGGCAACCCCTGCTGCGAGCCCCTACAAACCCCCAATCCCTTTGGGATTGGCAGCTGGCTGCAGGCACCCGCAGTGTCACTGCCAGGGGCTGCTTGGACCTGGGCGCTGTGGGACATTCATCTCCCTTGTAACCCAAGCAGAGGCCAGCGCAGACATCCCTCACCAGCTGCCAATGGCCACGTGTGTCCTCAAGGCTGGGATTTATCACCCAAGCAGGGCAGCAGTGGGTGCACAGTCCCCACAGGGATCCATCTCCACAAGTACAACCCCGGACAGGTGGGCCAGGAGCTGGGGAATCTTTCCGAGCTGGCTGTAAGCACAGGGCAGCTGGGAAGAGAGGGAGGATATACCAGGGGCTGGTTTTTCGGTTGTACTTTAGTATCATCATTAACCTTTCCAAGAGATAACTTCACGGACAAGCCAGGATCCCAGAGCACTGGGTCGCCCCATTAATCCGCAGCCCACCCCTCCGAGAGGAGCACACCGCTGGCAGATTACAGCCCTTCCACATGTAATCACGTTTTAGCATCTTACTTCAAAATTTTAACGGGTGAAAATTCCCCATCTCGGTGTGAGATTGCATCATGAATTCCCTCTGCCTCGTGCAGCAAGGATGGAAAAATACTACTTTTCATCCTTGCACAGTGCTTGATGTAAGTTTCTGAAAATGAGCGCTCTAGTAAGCCTAAAAAAGTAGGATAATATGATTTGTTTATAGATCTTTGATAATAGATGTGGTTTCTGTTACTCTGTTACCACACCAAAGATTACTCCTGCTCCTTCAGGAAGGACACAGCACCCTCCTCCTCCCAAACCATTACCATAAAGCGGGATAAACAACAAATACCACCTTATCATTAGCTGCATGGAGCAGTTCCCATTGATTTATGACGCCGAACACCACAAGGCTGGATCAAGCTGCAAGTGCCTTTTTTTGCAAACATTATTTCCACAAGACCGGTGTAAAATACAAGGAGCCGCCTCACCTGGGCTTGGTTTTGTTTACAAAAAAAAAAAATATTTTACAACTTGCAGGAATTCTTCCCAATATTAGTTATTAACAACCCCAAGATGGCATTTGCATTTTTATAACCTTGTTACTTAAAAGTGAGACAGCGGAAGGAAAGACTTGGCGCTAGCGTTCCCTGCGTGCTTTAATCCCAGCCTGAGCTTTTTATGCTCGAGAGCACCTTGTGATGCTGTAACTAACCTCAAACCCGGAGCAGCGGGAGGGCAACAAACCCCCGAATACAGCAATGTCATGCTTTACAGGCGTACTCTCCGCAACAGCATGAATGGAGAAAAAAACCCCGGTTGCCAAGGAAACGCTCCAGTCCGGGTAATTATTACAGTAACTGTCTGCACACCCCACCTATAACACAAATGAATAATAAATCAGGGGCTGACTGGCAGCTCTCCGCGGCCGCGCCCGCCGCCGCCCCCTCCCGGCCGCCGCCCGCACCTGCAGCCCGCGTGCCCGCGCAAGGCCCGCGCACCCGCGCCGGGGCCGCGCAAGGGAACGCTCGCAGCGCACCCGGGAACGATTTGCTGGGCTTAGTTTAAAAGACGCAGCGGGAGCTGGCAAAATTCACGTATCGTGGGGTTAATGTGGGTTAGAGAGGAGCTATTTGTAACACACAAACGCTGCATTCCAAACGCACACATCTGATTTCTTTTAATCCCAGCTCGTTTTTTGCGGCATAAATCACTTAGTTAAAATGAACAGCCAAAACAGCTGGTTTAGAGATTCGTGAGACATCCAAAAATCTGCTGCTTTAGATGCCCTGAGTGAGCAATGGAAAGCGCGAAGTGCAGCTCGCCTTAGAAGGGAGAGGAGAATGGATCAGGTACCTCAGAAGCAGCTCCCAGCTCCACAGGCCCAGGACGGGCCTCTCCTCCCGGCACAGAGCACTGAGCACACGCCATCCTCTCCTTTTTCCTGCAGCTCCTCCCAGCCAGACCGCCACAGGCGAGGTATTCCCACACAAGCCCTGCTCTGGGTACAGGCAGGTGCCCAACACACCTGAGGGCAATTAAGAAGATTAAAGAGTAAGTGGTTCCTCCCAACGGGTCATTTGCAGTGCCTAATTGATGCAATCAGTGCAGAGGGTTGTGTGGGGCGATGGGCACAGCTGGGGCACATGGCCTTGTCCCCGTGGCCGTGCACTCTGTCCCTGTGCAGCTGTGCTGGGATGCACCCACCTGGCACTGCCCACCTGTGCCTGGGCAGGCAGGGCACGCTGGCACAGGGACGGGGCTCCTCTCAGCATGTGCATTCTTGTGCCACCGCAGTGACCAGCTGCCCCAGCTAGGCCACATTCCTGCTGAGGCCATGCAAAAAAGCCTTTGGGAAGCACTGGGAAAACCAACAGCCCTTCCTCAGCCCCGTGTTCAGAGCCCCCAGCAGTGCTCCCTCAGCAGACATGGAGCCTTCCAGCATCAGGAAGTCACCGAAGGAATTTCAGATTTAAGTGAATAAAATCCCTAACGGTAACACTGGGGGCAAAAAAGACAGGCGGATGAAGATTAATTTACGCCCAGGAGCCCTATGTGCCTCCAGTTTGGGGACCTGTTGCTCCATCCCATGTTTGCTTCACCCATGCATTGGTGGTCACCTGCAGCACTTCTTGGTTCCAGTGTTGCACAGAAAGCAAATTTTAGGTCCTCACAGAGACAGGCCTTCACGTGATTGCTTTTTACTGCTTAGATTTTTATCTGCTTTGATAGATTTAATTTTTTTGTTGTTGTTGCTTGGTGTTTGTAAACATTCTATAAAACGCCTACAGCCATCTCTCTTGCTCTAGGCACTGCAAGTGACTCTGTGCTAAAGCCCAAGTGAAGAAAGGAAAGACGAAGGCTCATTCCAGCCTATGAGCCCTCTGACAATTAAATATACTGCAGAGAGGCACAGACACACTCAGGCTCCCTATTAGGGAAAACACTCATGTGCTTAGTTTTAAGCATGTGGTTAAATCCATTCTTCTTTACAAAATCTTTGAGACATAAGCACATGCCAAAGTGCATTCCTGAGTAAGGATGCTTCCCTGAACCGAGGCCATAATTCATTAAAACCCAAGGTGCATTTATTCTTTTTCCTGTGAGCAGGGATGTGAAAAAAGGAGAGGAGAGAAAAAAAGCAAAAAAGCAAAGAATTAAATTCTATTTGAAACTGATCTATGGTGACAAGGGGCATTTGGTTTTGTTGAAGTAACTAGAAGTGGGAAGTATTTCAGAAGATATCTAAATAAATCTTTTTAAAGGGGTTTCTCTCTCCCTCTCTCTCTCTCTCTCCCCCTTTCTTTCTTTCTCTCAGTTTTCCTCTAATTACCCATGTCTGGTAGTCTTGGATCTCAACCCCTTGTTATTTAAAATACATATTCATGGAACTATATTTTACAGTTGCACTGTTCTGGTTACAAAATAGCTTCTACTTTTCTAGGACATAATTTCATTTTGTTTAGCCAAGAATTCATTAAAGAAGCTATAAATAACCTCCTTTAAATATTTAGCCGTGAATAGAGGGTGGACTGGCATTGATGGCTTATTTTAGTACTAATGCAATATGCTTTAAAAAAAAAAAAGTCCGCATTTGAGCATGAATCAAGTTAATCATTAACACTTTCAACGTGACTCTCAGGATGTGCTGGGAGCGGCGCTTGCCCCCTCGCAGCCGGTGCGCTGCGGGCACGGCAGAGCTGCACAACTTTCCCTGCACTTCTTCCTGGAGCCAAACACCATTTGCTCCGTCCCGAGGGGGAAACGCGGCCCCACAGCTGTGGTGGGCTGCTCCCCCAGCAGCGACCCCGGCTGCCGGCCCCTCCTGCCGCCGGACTCGGCCAGCGTTTTCTGCCCATGAAACCACACTGCCTTCCCAAACTCCTAGCAGGGAACAGCAGAGTTCCACGGAGTGCCACCACTTACTTTAGAAGTCACCTTAGAAAAAGAAGTCCCAGTGCCTCCATCTCCCTTTCAAACAGAGAGAGAAGAGTGTTGTAACAAGGGGGAACTGGTGATTCTGTTCCAATGCACAAAGTCACACCATGAGCTTGTCTGTGATCTGAGAGCAAAGGATCCGGGTGCAAGGCGCAGTTATTTCACAGGAAGGTGAGGAAACAGCATTAGCTGACACCCTGCTTGCCAAGATCTGGAAAATCCGATGTTGATGGCTCTCAGGCTGCCCATTTACAGAGTTACAGTCCCTCCTTACCCCTCCCAAGTCTTCCTGCCTCACTTTTCAGGCTGTGGCTCGATGGTGTAAACTGGAGAGCAACCATCAGTTTAAGGTACTCCAGCTCCCCATGTCCTTTGCCATCCTTTTCCCTTGTTGTTGCTCAACATACAACCCCTCTAATTGTGCTGATACAGACATGCTGAGAGATTAGGAAACTCACTAGGTACAAAAAACCACACACAACTATTGGAAAAAAAATAAAACCAAACCCAGAATTTTGTTTTCAAAGCCCATCTCTGTCACCTACTGTCACTCAAGGGGTAGCCCCCACAACAAAAGCTGTGTCAGCAAAATAAGAGGATGGCAAGAAGACTGGAAGGAGCTGCTGGGCAGGGAATCCTGAAGCCAGGACTGCTCTCACCCACGAGAAGCATACACCAAACTGTATCCTGAGTGCTGCAGTGCTGTTGCATTTTGAAATAAAGCTGAAGCATTAAGACATTCTTCCTTAGTGCTGACTCCCTCTGGGCATTCCCAAGACAATTACAATGTTTTCTGAGTATACAAAAGAACTAGGAGATTTTGTAATCAAGAGTCTGAGTTTATGCTTCTCTCCTTAAGAGCATTCAATTTCCATGGACATTCATTAGCAGGAGGTTAAAACACAATGGCATAAGAGAATGGACTGCTTTTATGTCCATGTGGTAGTAAACACTTCAAGCTAGAAATGCGAGTTCAAAATAAAAACCTCTCCGTGGTGCTTCCAAATTAGTAGTAAAGCAACAAAAAACACACGAGTTTCACAGCTTTTTTACTGAAAATTTAATTTTACAAAATACCCTTTTCCATCAAAGAAACTTCCCTGCAATGTACATGAACCTGGCATTTTATAGACCTGTACAGTGAGATATCAGAGAGGTTTGAAAGAAGGAAAAAAACTTTTAGCAGACACCTAGTTGCAAAACCTACAGCAATGTGAATACAAGTGTGTCTCAAAATGCTAAAGCAAGTAATGCAATATAATTGGTGAATCTATTTGAAATGTGAAAAGTTTCCTTAAAATGGTCCATATGGTATGTAGAACATCACAGCTGGCACAAAACTGCCTGTATTTAGGTTTAAACACAAAAACAATGTATGTAAGGAACAGTTTTTGAAAAAGAACCCAAGTGCTGCTATCATAAGGCAAACATATACAAAGGTGCTGACAGCACACAGGGAAACCGACAAAATAAGATGAATACTCAAGTGTTCAAACACTGAACTGTTTATTTTCCTAATGCTGCCAGTAAACGTTGAGGAGATAACTGGTGCCAAATTACCACAGGACACCCTGGTAACTGGGTGGGTGCTACGGAGAAGGCTTTATATCATCTCCAGAGAGGTGAAACCAGGCAAGAGTGCTCATGCTTGGGCTCGGCAGCACCTACTGAGTCTGCTGCATCCTGGCAGCTTTGAATTTGGAAATCCTCTTGATAGGTTCTTCTGGGGCGTCGGACAAAAGTTCCTCTGATTTGCGCTCCAGAATGGTTGGCAGCACTGGGTGAGCAAGGACTGGGTGTGGTATTAAGGAGGGAGACAAAGGCTCCTTTTCTATGACAGTTCCAGAAAATGCCTGCAACAGAAGAGAATACTCAGAATGAGCTAATAAAATGCAAATGTGAAGCTATGCCCATAAGGTCATTACCCTATATTAGCCTGATTAGAATTGTTATTTCTTCTAATCAAAAGTAAAGAAATATCCTTAAATCAATGATTGTTGCCTGCATAAGTAACCACATTGTAATTAACCTCAAAATATAGCTTGTTCAAAGATGACTGAATGAAAGACAGTGTCTTAAAAGTACTACTTAATCTCATTCCTACTGCATAAATGATGTAAAAATTTGCTTCCTCACTGACACACACTCAGGAAGTAAAAGAGCTGATGTAATACACAGTTTCATTTTGGATAAGAAATGGAGAGACTTTGTAAAGCTGATGTCAGCATTTCCATCATACGTCATTTTAAGACTTAATATCTTGTAATTGCATCAAGCTGAAACACTGCATACGAACCAGCAAGCACATATTTTGTTTGTTCTTTTCTCCCTACCAAATATGATCAAAAAATGGTGAAAGAGATTTATATTTAAGAGAACAGCACACCTGCTTCCAACTACCTCTCTATAAAAGGCCTAATAAAAACATTTAATGTTTAAAAATTATAATTTATATGCAGCTGATTATGTGACAATCCTTTTTAACTTAGCAAAGGAACAACCGCAATTCTTGGAAAACAGTGGAAAACAAGCAGCTCTTAAACACATTTAAGAACAAATCACTCCACTATGTATTGAAAACAGAGAATTCAGAATGCCTAAAGACAAGGGGAAGCAGTTCACATCCAAGGTCTGATGCTCATGCTGGGCATACAGGAATGCACACCAGATTTAGTCACTATGCTTAGTTATGCTTTTTCATAACTCAGTTACCAAGAAAAACAAAGCAAAACAAACCAGCCATTCTCTTCTTGCAGGATCTGCAAAAAAAGCAGTGTTTTTTTTGTTTTCTGCTCCAACAGCCCAAGTGTGCCTAAAGCTGTGCCTGTAGAACTCTGTTAATCTAACAAGAAGCTCATTTTCAAAAACAGGTAAGCAAAACATAAACTAAGTGATGGTGGTAAAATTAGAAATAAAAAAAAGTTAGCGTGTTGCAAATGGTAATGGAGAAATAATGTATTCCAAACACCCACAAAAACAACCAAAAGCACAACAACAGCATTTAGGGAGGCACATTTGACTGGAGTGTTCTGCTCAATCTCCTTCAGTTGCTTAGAAAATACATTACATTGTAGAGAATAATCATGCCAGATTCAGGTAATAGACTGATGGATAACATCTAAAGTGTACTTAGATGTTTTATAAAAATATAGCAAATATATTCCAGAAAGTATACAATGTGGAGTGCTAACTCCACAGATGAATCTTTCATCATGAATCTTCACATCCTGCCTGGATTAATCTGTAGCTGTTTGTATGAAAAATGGTGATAAACAACAGCTTTCATGAGGAATTCATTTCTTGTCAAAAATAGTTTTTGTAAAAATAGTGTTTTCATTGAACTTGCCCATTGCACTGGGAACCACTGAAGACTCAAGTTTTATCTAGTTTGAAAAAATCAGTGTTAAGTTCTTACAAAACAAAAATGAATACGCCATGCCATGAATTTCTACATTTAATTCTTGTATTCACCCAGTCACTAAGCAACTGTACATTTTCCCTTATGTCATACAGTCTTTCTTTTATGATGAAGCCCTGAACTTTCCAAACGTGTGAACAGATTTGTTTGGGATCATTAATGGCCTAGTCTGGAATAGAATGAGTAGGGGTGCAATGCTTCCTTCCACCAGGCAATTTCTCTGCTATTGGCATGTCAAAATAGTAATTCAGCTGATATCTGTGTGGTTTAAAACTTGAAACAGCCCCTGGAAATTAGCTGTCTAGTAGTGCAACACAGGTTAGAGAATCACTTCTTCCCTTTCATCAGTGACTAAGTACAGATTTTCCTCTTTTTGTCTAAAATCCTGCTGTATGTCCTGCAGTGAAATGGTCAGGGTGATACAGCACACAGGACACTGGTTTCAATAACACCAGCAAGTGACCATCTCATTGGATCTTTATGGAAGAGCTTCAAGTCTTGGGGAAGCCACATGAGCAGCTCCTCCCCTCTGCCCCCAGGATGTGTGTGACAGAAGCCTGTCACCTGATATGTCCTTCTGAAGCAAACTAGGTAGGAGTTAGAAAGTTATTTTAAAGAAATCAAACTGATGGTATAGGCAACTACAGTCATTAGATTTCTCATTTTTATCCCTGCCAACAATCAATAATTAATTAAAAACTGTACCTCGGTTGTCCCTGAAGAGGGAGGAAGCTTTTTCGGTAGCTGTTGCTGCCCCTCCTCTTCCTCCAGGATGCCTTCGCTGTTGTCACTCTGAGTAGCTTCATCACAGCTAATACTCCTCTGAACTCCTCGTCTGTCATCAAACTCAGCAGCACTGTTCTCACTGGTATCGCTACAAACACTGTTCTCTCTGCTTCGAGACTTCAGAATTGATTTACGAGGGACATATTCTCCATTCACAACATCAACAAAGACTCTATAAAGGAAAATGTTAGCTTTAATAAACCATTTCAGGATCAGATGACAAATTTACAGTGATCTTGCTTTGTCTTTTGTACAAATTAATTATGATGTGCTTTCCCAACTTTTTGCTGCAGAATCACAATACTGTACCTTCAGAGGCACTTTATTTACCAACGTACAAGAATCAATTCTGCAGTGAATGCTGTTATGCCCTTTATTCAAGCACTAAGTTGGTACTGGTCTTCAGCAGAGTATGTATAGCTCTTTGAATAATGTTAGAAAACAGAAAGGTATGAGTTAGAAAAAATTAGAAAAAAGGTAAACTAAATGATGACCAGGGTTGTTTCTGCAAAGAGAAATCAGGAGATCACAATGTGGGAATGTTTTCTAGAGTTAATTCCTTGTCAAATGTAGAATACAAAAACAAATACTTGAAACATTCATTGCACATGGAAAGGATGGAGCTTTTTCCTGACGAGTGTTACAATCTGCTTTCAATTAAAAACAAAATTTTAAAAATCAGCTTTTAAGATCAGATCAACAGGAAGACACTCCTCAAGTATTAATAGACTGCAAACTGACAAAGTTGGTTCTTGTGCTCCCTCTCCATGACTTGAGAAAGTCAAGGGTGGGTGGAGGAGAATGAGAGGACAATGCCAATTTTAACAAACTCATAAAGCAGGAGCCCAATGACTGGATGAATTTTAACGGTGTTACTTGTTTCTAATAGCTTTATTCATCAGGCACTTATGAAAATACATCTCTACAGAAGATGGAGTTCCTTTGCAGAGCTCAGGGAGAGCAGCACAGAAGAATCTTTTGCTCACCTTCAACCCGAGGAGCTGCAATTACAGGACATGGTTTTACTTTTCACACTTTGTGGCATGTTTAACATATTCAGGTACCCAAATATACAGACATACAGTGGGATTCTCACAAGCACTTCATCAACCAATCCAATAGGTCTGTGTTTATCTTTATAGACCTAAATACTTGTTTTAACTCTCCTGTCACCTTAGCTTAGTGTTTTGTACAATTCCCTAAGCCCAGCATTGTTTTTCAAGCTCTCTGTGTGTGGGTGTCCTACAGGTATTTTTTATGGAGAATAGATAAAGTGACAGACTGAGGCTAGGGAGAGGGAATGCAAGAGAAACTACACAAGCAAAGAGCTGAGTATGTTTTGAAGATACAGAAAGGAAGAGACAGAACCCAGCAAATCGATAACCAGGAAAGCAGGAGTATTACAAGTGGTAGCTCCGGTCAGTTCTGTCTGAAAACAAACACAGAAAAAACGGCAGGGAATTAACCAGAACACATAACGTAACTGCTGCCTTCCTTCCCAAGGATGGTATGTACTGGCAAATTTACCTCAATTTCAGAAGCTCTGAAAAAGCAGGTAAATGACAGATTGCTATTTGGAAAAGGAAGTGTTAGGGTCAGAAATATTTTATGGATATGAAAGCTTGGCAACCATGCAGAAGGCACAAACTTTCATTTTTAAGTAGTAAATTCAGTTCCAGCTGGTTTTTTCAGGAAACTGTAGGCTGGGTTTCACACTTTAGGCAGACAGAAATGAAAGGAGAGGGTCTGCTCAGGGGAAAGCTCCCGTGCTAAAGTCATAAATTACCCACCGGTAAATGTCTGCTGGGGTTTTGATGTTGGGCAGCTCTGGAGTTGCATGGCCATTGCCACTGCTGTTCTTCCTTTTACGCTTGGCCTCTTCCTTCTTTTCACTGAATTTCAAAGTAGTATTTTTTCCTGTGTTTATTCTTACCTGAAAATTGAACACAAATGATGGTCTAGACCATAAAATCAACAATCACCAGGCTGCAGATCAACTGACTCCTGACATTCTCTTACCCAAGCAGTTGGGGACTAGGAAGCATAGGTAAGTTAAACAAATGTATGAATGGTAACATTCATAGTGTGAACTGTTTATTCTCTACCACTTGCACTAGGCTGGGGCATTTCTTTGCACTAATGTGCACATATTTTGCATATAATATGTGACAGTCTGCTTATTCAAGTTCTGCTCAACAGCTGAGTTGTTCAAAGGTCAGTTTAAAGGCAAGTAAGAAGTCTTTTAAAAAACTCCTAGAAAGGATACTGCCTTTTACAACAGCCAGAAGCCAGAACAGCAAGGCAGACATCTGAAGATCTCTTTTTTAATACCATATTTAGGATTGCAGGATCTAAAGAGTGGGTTTTAATCATTTGAAATAAACCCAGATGTCACCTCCAGCTAGCATTCTACTACATCTACAGATCTAAAATTTTCAGGTTTAGATACAGCATATATATTTTATGTAATCTCTTGAGCAAAAAGATAAAAATTAAATAAATTACAAACCCTTTTAGGTTCCACGGTGTGAGAGAAAAAAATAGTTGGAACTGAGTTATCTCCAACATCTCTGTCATCTTCATCATCACTGTGATAGTAAGTACAGCCATTAACCTGGCCCACACACAAGTCTGAATTTGCTAGTTCTTTATGGAAGTCGCCCTGAGTAATACAGTCTTCTGCCCTACACATCCCATTCACATCTATCCTATTATCTTCTTTCTCCTCTTCAGAAGAGGTTGCATCTTCTCCATTTGTCTCAACTGTATCAGACATCCTATGGAATGAAAAATATCTAAGTGAACAGAGGGTATTCATGCTCTTGAGAGACACAAAAATATAAAATAATGAACTAACCTGCACGTAACTTTCTTTACCCAGGTACTATATTTTTGGACAGACTGTGGAACTTCTTTGTGCCCTGTAACAATGTCTGTGTCCTTCCCACATCAAGTGGAAATACTAGAACTGTGACATCATGGCTAACAAGCCATGAGGATCGGAATAGATCTAAGGATGTTACTGAGCATTAAATGTGTAACTCCCACATGGAAATCTATGGATTTACATAGCCTGTGGGAAATGAATTTCACTTTCCCCTCTTCATCTTAAAGAAAAAACACCAGAATGCTGGACCGCCGTGGTTGCACAGAGGCAGATTTTAGGAGCTCTGGCATTGCAGTGCGTGCTTTGTTCATGTTCCACCCTTCTTCCACCTACTGTAATTTTAATTCCATTTGTCTGGTCAGCTACTTGCCCTGATGGTGAGATCCTCTGTGTACCAACAGCCTCACACACCTACAGCTCTTGGAACTCCAGTCCTGCCTGTGCCACAGCAGCACTGTACCTGTCAAGTTCACCAAGGATCTCTTCTTGTCTCTCCAGCTCTTCTAAGCGGGCCCACAGTTCCTCCTCTGACTGAAAACGGCCCACTGATTTTGTATCACTTCCATTTGCTGGAAAATCTACCTCAAAAACATTTGATACTTTTGGCTTTGAATGAGGTCTGTGAGCAGTTCGGTATTTTCCTGTGTAACAAAAAATAAGATGCAATTACTAAGGCGATTGACGAAAAAATCCAACCAAAAAAATCCAACAAAAAACATTCGAGGGGTAGAAAAAAACCCACAAAGGAACTAAGAAATAAAGGCAGAACATTTTCCATTTCAAATTATTGTTTAACTGTTTAAGTGAAACTGTCAATGAACCAGAGTACCAGCACAGGATAATAGTCTCCGGATGTTACAGAAATACCGAGGCAAAGCAGAGATGTTTATTTACAAAGCAGGAGACACTGATCCTGTGACAGTTTTATTACAATGTGGGGTTTTTCACCTCTGGTGCCAAACAGTAGATTTTGATTTGATCTGATAGATACCAACATGTGAATGTGACATTTGCTCACTGTCCCATTAACAGCACGTTTTATTAACTGGGAAAACAAACCCAGTTTGTATTTCAGTTCATTTTTAACAGTCACCTATATTTAAAAAGCAAAGTCGTATTGTTTTGTATTTTTTCTTAAATTTAGAATGAAGACCATTAAAAATTATCTCCGAAGTCACCTGGAAAATCTGATCAAAATCCAGTCATTATCAACCACTTATATGGTGAAAAAGATCCACTCTGAAAATCATACAAAAACCTACCTTTCAGAAATAATAAATATAAACCCCATTTAAAGCTTCAGAGGTGACCTGAGATACACATTTGTGAGCACACAGTAGTCAGTGACAAGTTCTTGCTGGCATTTAAAAGCCTTGCTCCCTGATAAAACAGTGCATCCATTGAGGATGGGGAATACCTTTTCCTGTTTGAGTGCTGTCTGGCACATAGGGAACAAATCCTAACGCTTCAGCCCTGTCAGGGTGAAGGGCAGGCCTGCACATTTAACCCCTTCTCCCTGAGACCAGCAGCTCCCAGAGGCACTGCCTGTTCCTGACAGGTCCCAGGCAGGCTCCCAAGGGAAGTTCCCTGCCCTCTGCCCGTCACCACCCCACACAGCTCCTGCACCTTTTCACAGGAACGAGGACCCATTCCCTTCTACCACTGCCACGAATGCAGTGGGACTCCAGTGGCTCTGTGGGTCTTCATGAAACTGCTTTGTGATTCTAATCAACAGTAATACAATGGCTTCGTTACTCAGCATCCTTTGTGATTTAAAATCTCTATTAACCAACTGAGTGGCCATTTTTTTAAAATTTTAAGAACTCATGGCTTAAAGATATCCTTATTCAAATATGTCAGCTTATACTTGAATCCTGAGTTAAATACAAATTCAACACCAACATTAAAAAGCAAACAGGTGACTGCAAGTAATGCTGGAATGTATGTCCCCTACTCTTCCATGGGACAGCACTTTTCATCATCTCATTAAGAAAAGGCTGAAATGTGTTTTATTGAAATTTGAATATAAATTGAGGTAAGCCAAGCAATCAGAGTAACTTGTGAGGATTTCATTTGGTATAATTACAAAATTAATAAATAAAATTTGAAGGATTAGTTAACAATCTATTTCAATTTGATTTTCAAATTGTGCCCTCCCAATTTCTGTTACTCTTCAGTATTAATAACTGACTTGACTACCGAGGTAAGCACATGGCTTCCCGAACACCAGCAAGTGCTTCAACATGCCAGTGATTCTCCCTCCTAATTCTAATACCACTTCTGCCAGTTAGGAAACAAGGTCAGATCAAAAAGATAACAGGGGGTAACTCTGTTGGAGCACTTTCTGCTCCAACATCCACTGTGCCCACTCACTTGTTACCTCAAAGCCCCACCATTAACTTCATACGCTAACCAAAAAAAGTGAAGTACTGAAATCCAGAAAATGAAGAGGTAGCAAGAAAATAAGGAGATGCCCAGGATACTTGTTTTTGCCTTCCTCTGACACAGCCCATTTCCACATGAACAAAACCAATTCCTGGGCTGATGAAGCCCTGCCCGCCTCAAAATAATCACTAATATGGTCTTTTAGCTACTTCTCTCTCAGTCACAGTACAGACTAGTGCTGAGAGAAAACACTGGTAATTTACACTTAACAGATTTTCAGCAAAAATTAAGAGGGTTTCAGAGGACAACAGTGGTGAAGGAAATTTAGGATACAAAAAAAGCTGCACAAATGCTGACATGGTATGCACAGCATGGTGCTGCACTAACACTGTTATTGTGGGATGCATTTCCTAGAATGTTACTCCTCCTATTTTGCAATCTACCCATAGTAGAGACACCCCCTTAGCCTTGGCATATAAAGATTATTGTGATTTATTCTAGGAAAACGTAACACAGAACTGCCCAGCTTAGCCCTCTGCAAATCACAAAAACTACTGCTCCTCCTAAAAATGTCCAAGTGATGCAATTTTTAGACTGTAAAATTATTTGTGCCTCCAACTTTACCCGAGTCCTATCAAGCACTACTTCAGATAGCACAGAAATTATCCAATTCCTTAGCACAACTACCTTTGCTTCCCACTGTCCTCTCCAGCAATTTTTGGGAAGCATTTCTGCAGTCCATGTGCAGGAGCTGCACATCGGGATTGTTGCAGTGTTTGCTCCCTGCCAGTCGTGGAACACCCCAGGATGAGACGTGCACGTTGTCCCTTGATGTCTCATCCCTGTCCGTGCTTCATCCCCACCCTGCTGGCACTGATCACGTGCTTTCCCCCTAAAAGGCAGAGTCTGGGTTTCTCTGGTTTCCTTCTGTTGTAAAACTCACGCTTCGATGCAAAAAAAGTCTCCAGTTCTCTCTCCTGGAGCCAGCCTAATTTATTTTCTGCCTCTCTTCTTCCAGAAAACGTCAAACTCCCAGTGTACACTCTTCAAAGGAAAAATACCACCCAAATGTCTAGCTGATGGCTACCAAGGGATAGCAGAGAATCCACATGAAACTGAGGGATAGAATCCATCTCACCTTAGGATTAGTAATTTTTTTTTATTTGAATAAAGCAATTCT
>VZRV01000329.1:117500-143627 GCA_013398115.1 Falcunculus frontatus
TCTTAACTCTCTTTTTGCCTGTTAATTTTAGTATTTAATTAAGTATCTTGCTGGTCTTGGGGCTAGTCCTAGAAAGTTTTGAGTACATACACAGCTACTCCTCATACAGTTTTCTGGCAATGTATACAGTTGTCAGTGTTTCAGAGATTGCATTTCTTATGATGATAGACCCTTCAGATAAGGATGTGTGAAAATACAGTAATAACCAAAAAATTATTATAAAATGCATCTAAGTAGACAAAATGAGTTTGTACTTGTACTTAAAAATTAAACCTAGTTGTTGACTCACTTCAACAAACAGATTCTTATCCCTCCTCCCCTTCCACACACACAGGAGAGGGAATCATGCATGAAACAGTCAAGGCAAAACACAACTACCACCAAGTGTGTGAGATTACTCTCACAGTTTTATCATATTCAGTATCGTATGCTTTTTTCCCTGTTGATATTTCACAGTGTCTCAAATACAATTGTTTAAAAATGTATTACTTGCAGTAAATAGTTTAGAAAGAAATTTATTCATTTTGGAAAAGGCTACTCAAGCAAAGTCCATCCTTTCCCACAAGAAGCACAAAGTTCAGACTTTTAGGGTATTTCAAAAGCATTAGCCTTTAAACCACACAGCAAGCTATGTGTCAAATGTGCAGTCATTCTCCATTCGTCAGGCTGTTTCTAAGAAATAGCTTAAGATTCTTCTCTGAAAAAAGCTCTGTATTTGCATTGCCTCCTGGATGAAATACCACTTCCAAAAAAGTATGTGATGTCTCGAGCAGTGCCAACACAGACCTATCAGAGGACACAGCTCCTTCCACATACCGTCAGGGTCCTGCTCCCCTAACGTGACTCCTTTGTCCTCCATCAGACAGAGAAGCTTTTATTATCAGTTAATTAACATCAACATTATCCACACCTCTTTTTGGTGTCTAACACACCCTCCAAAGCCCAAATAAAAGAGAGGTGATGATAAGTTTTTCTACAAAATGCTCCCAGCTGTGCCTTCAGCTCTTGAGCACATTCTCAATATACATAAGCATACACATAGTTGGGACCAATTTTCCTCTAGTTTTTATTTTATATTCCTAATAAATGTGATGCTCAGCTGCTTCTTCACCACCACGAGTGTCTCACTCCTTGCCTGCATATCTAAATACTGTTCAGCAGCCATCTAGGTTACACTACTGCTGCAGCACCAGACTGTGATGCTGCTTCCCGGCCAGGAGCACACTGGCTTGCTCCATTAGGTGAGGACACTGAGCAGTTACACACGGTGTTTTATTTTAAAATGCTGTACAAGCATTAACTAATGTGCCCAGTGCCCTGTGAGGGAGGTGAGTATAACTCTCCTATTTTGCAGATGAAGAAACAGACAGTTTAAGTGATTTGCCCCAGGCCACACAGCGCGGCAGCGGACAGCTGGGATTACCGCAACGCTCCGTCCCCGTGTCCCCAGCCAGTCTTGTTGGGCTGCTCACACCTCCCCTGGCAGTGCAAAACCAAGGTGCCTGCCTGGCCAAAGGCGAGACCTTCCCCTGGCCAGGCCCCTCGGCAAGGAAGGGGTCTCCTGGAAAAAGGCTCATGCACCTAACGGCTGGGCAAGCTCAGGGTCTCGTGTTTCAAACTCGCCACTGCGCACTCTAAAAGCCTCCAATGGAATTCACTGAATTTTGAAACATGCAGGAACCAGCGAGAAATAAGTCACTACACACTACAGGGGTTTTTATTAATTGAGACCCCCGTAAAAATACTGGTAGAATAAGAGAGGCTCCACAGTCTCCTCCTCTTACTACCCTGTGGTTTAAGCTTCTTAGAGCCTTTTAAGACGGATTGAACCAGAGGCTGTTGTCCAACTTTGTCACATCCAATAATCTGAGCAAAGTCTGACATGGCTTTCAGGTGAACCCGTGTAGTTCCTATTTACATGTCTCAGCTAAACCACCTGGAAAGATAGTTCAGCGCCAGAGCCTCTAGGACTGTTCTCCTGGACCACCAAAAGGAAAAGGTATTTGAACCAGAAATCAGGATATGTAGATTTCCTCTGCACGGCAGCCTTTCAATATTTACAGGCAGCAAGATTTCTTTACATTTAGATCATTCTTTCCCAGCTCCCTTATTAGTCTGAAAGGACTTGACTGGATTTCCTTATATCATGATTAGTCATTTTTAAGAAGCAGCCCTCTGCTTGCTACAAATACACTGGAAGAGGAAAAAAAATAATTGGGGAACACATTTCATATTGCTGAAATGAAGTCCACCGAAGCCAGATTTTACATGACATGACAACATACTAATGCCAAACTGACACAAATTCTCATCTACGCATTTTGGCTTTAATGGGTTAATTAGCTTGGCTGGATACAAATTTTAATTATCTGAGTTTGACATTAATGCCCTTGGAGTGTTGTCTATAAGGATTTGGGGAATCATAGACATTATTTTAGTTACTTCTGGAAACTGTGTGTTACACTGGGATTTAAATAGTAAGAACAGACAAGAATAGTGAGAACAGGTTGATCTATTTTGAAAAGTCAGTCTTCGTGAAACAGGACAAACTGAAATGAAGCTGAAGCCTAGTGTACTTGGTCTTCAGGGGTGTCTCATGGATATAACATAGGAAATAATCTCCTTCGAGGATAGCTGACAGGACAGACATTTTAGATTAAGTGTAACAAAGAATTCTGTACGCAACTGAGATTTAGAGTAAAGATCTTCTTGCTGCCTAACACAGTTTCTCAAGTAGAGATAACCAGTCTTAAACACAGTTATATATACATAGTGTTGATGCAGGCCAGGAAGAACCACCTACCTCAGTTACTGACAGTGGCTCAGTTCCTCCAGAGCAAGAACAAGGAGGTACAACCTGAAGGCAGAACCTCAGAGTAGTTCACACTCCCACCACGGAAATTAAGGGTATTTTAAGTGCATTACTTACTTTAAGTGCATTTTCTTACTTTTAAGGGTCTGCATAAGTAGATCAGTCAACTGAGGATTTTTAAATGTGCTTCAATAAATATGTATTTAATCAGCTACAGAATTTTTTGTAGCCAATACTTTTCCAACAGACTATCACAAGTTACTTGAATCAAGTAATATGTGCAGTTCTGCAGAAAGCAGTACCTACTAGAAGCTTTTCAAAACACCCTTCTCTGTTTTTCTATTATTTTCTGTTCATTTTTTTAGAAATGGATTTAAGAGTGAAAAGAGAATCCTGATGACTTTTTGTGTATATGGATTTAAGCTCTCTTTTTGCTTGCAACAAGACATGTAAATTCATTCCTTATAACAGCAATTGCAGTAGTTCTTTAAAATGCAATGCAACCCTTTGTGCAGTAGCTTTTCACCTTTTAAAGACAATCTTCATTCTGTTTTCCATGTTCCCTTGGTACCAAAACCAAAGTCATTTGGATTTTCTTCCGTAAAAATTTGTACAGGCAATTTGGCTTTAGGAACACGAAGTAAATGCAATGCATTTCTCTTTTAGGTTCACACACCTATGTAATTGCTAGAATTATCTGAATACATTTCAATTCCTCCTAAACGAAGGAGGGTGGCATTCAGACAACTTCTCTGTTGCCCAGTAAGAATTATAAAAAAGGTAAGAGCTTATTTGAATCACAGTATGTAACTTACAGAAAGGAGTCTATTCTCCTTATTTTGTTCCAGTGTGTTCTGGTTAAAACACCCAGACTATGGTCCTGTGAGAAGCCAAACACCTCCTGGGAACAGCAGAGCAAATGTAGAGCACTTAGCACTCCATCGAATCTTAACAAGGGTAAAGAACTGAGGGAGGTTATCAAACCAGGAAGTGATAAACGCAAAAAATGCCAAAAAAAGTTCAAAAGCACAGTGAAACAAAATTCTCTGCCGTGCAGAAAAAGAGAAGAAAAATATTTTTTTAATAAAGAAAAGCAAAAGCTGAATCTTTTTGTAATATCACCTGCACTTTTTGTTCTTAATCCCAAAAACTATGAGTAGACAAGTCTGTGTTACGTTCTTCAGAATATTAGGGAAGATATTTTTACCCTTGTATAAAACATTAAAACCTCTAAAGGCCTCTTTCATTCACAGATGGGAAATGGAAAGCCTTCCTATCATGTATTTTGGAGACAAAACCTTTTTTTCTGGAAATGCTGATAAGGAACAAATTCAAACTGGTCCTCATCCACCCGGATCATCTCATTAAAACAATGGTATCTTTTAAACCCTGTATCCTGAGCTATCGGTCAATTTTGATTGACACAAATATTTGTATTAGGGGTTACACACTGCAATTTACAATTGGGGACTATCACAATACTGTATGTTAATGTAATCAGTATTTTCATTTCATGAATTCATTTGCAGCATGACACTGCAAGGGTATTCTTACATATACTGAAGACACAATTGCTAAGTAGTTCAACAATTCTCCTTTAAGTGGGATTTTTTTTTTTGTCTGATAAATTTTTAACACAATAAAACCACTCCTAGTTCTGTGTGCATGTTTTAATTTCCCACCTTTTAAAATGTTTAGACACTTGGAATACCTAGCATACTGAATTAATCCACAAATATTTACAAGAAAAATCTATTTAATTTCTTTCTATAGTAACTACCACAGGGACTATTGTAATGAAAAATTTCCCATCTTAAAGAATTAATGCGATTACTGATATAGAGAAGAAATGTAATTTATATCATCACAAACACGTAAAAGATATAATCCCATATTCACAAAAAGAATCTTTATTCCCTCTTTGAATTCTGAGACAATACAGTCTTGCCTTGAGGAGAACAGAAATATTATGAAGTACCTTAAGCAAGATAATTGTACGAGAAAAAAACTACAATTGCATTATTGTTGTGCTAAACTGTGACATACTTAAAAAGCTAATTTCTTTTATTTTAATGGAATTTGGTGTGCATATCCCTTTAATCTCCTTCACTATTTCTTTACATTTTTACGCACAAACACGTGTGAAGTGTTTCCCATTATCTGTATTACCTGGTTTAACAAACTGCAATGAATTTAAAACAATAAAAAATATACTTGGCAATTCCATAAACTTCACACTATTTATTAACTATTTTGGAACTAACTAAATATCTAGAATGTCACAAAAATGCACAGCAAATTAAAGACCTACTGCAACTCAAATATTATTCAAGAAGACACCATCAATATTTGATGAAAAAGTAACATTTGACGAGTGACTGTCCCAAATTTTACCAAATACATTTCAACCAATCACAGTGCTGAACAATTTGCATCTAAATCAAAAGCTAAGCAAACAAAAACATATCCCCAAAATAGGGCTTTCTACAGCTATGTCACTTAAAGTGCATTTAAAATTCAGTACAGTCACCCTTCAATTATTCCTTTCAATTAAATAAATTTTAACCAAGACAATAATCTACTGTGGCTGGACATTTCTCTATTCCACAGAAGCAAACATTTTTTCACTCATTCTCCTTTAAAAAGCAAATATAACAAAACTACTAAGACAAAAAGGATGACCTAATTAGTACTAAGTAATATTTAAAGCTTTTATATATAGTACACTCTTACTGCTACCCCTAACTTCCAAGGCTTTATACTCACTGATATTGTTTGATTTATCTGGCACTACTGCTGCTTAAGCATGCAAATTCACATTTTCCATTCTTGTATGCATCCAACATACACAGAAGGAGTCAAATTGTAAAGAAAATGTCCAGTGAGCCTTGATTAAATTACCTGCTAGGCACTGGTGTGCTCAAAGGCCAGCAGGGCCAGCCATGGTTACCAGAGGTCTCCAACACACAGACCCACACATCAGCCAAAGGCGAGAACGAAAATTCCCCAGAACCAGCAAGGAAGAACACTCAAAACTGTTCTAGGAATCTCTTACCCTGTTCTACCTGACAGACGGTCCCCCTAGAAAACTTAAACCCTGAACAGACGCTCTCCCACTCCTCACCATTCAGCAGAGTGGGACACGAGGGATGACATGCAATGAAAACATGTCTTGTATTTATTTCCTTATAGTCCTAACTCCTGTTAAAGCACTGAATTACTAGAGCTGTACTAATTTTTAGTTATCTGCACAGATCTGACCAGTTAGTTATGAAAAAAACACCCATCTAAACTAAACAGAGTAATATTGGATAAAAAAATGTAGGTCACTGAAGAAACAAACCATCAACAAATATCGCCAGGTTTAGTTCAGCATGAGCCTGCCTTTGCTCTGTTCAGACCCCAATTCCTATGTATCAAAGCCTTTAAGCACACACTGGCCTTAAACACATGCTTTAGAAAGCTTTGCCCCGTTAGGACTTTCTGCCTGGCACGCAGGACATTGGGGACTGCTGGCAGTGTAATCCCCTGCAGTGAGCCTGCCCTCTTTTCCAGCATGTGTGACCTACTCTCGGAATTTATGTCCAAAACAAAAAGATTATGAACAAAAAATCAAATCACGTTGTGTCAGTGTGATGATAATGCCCAATACACATCATCCTGTAAACTGCGCTCACAAAATGCCACTGAAACCAGAAGTCACACCAATGGCAGTTACTACAGTGCAATAAACACACAAAAGAGATTTTAAAGTAATACCTGCCAAGCATCAGTCTTGCAAATTTGTGTCACAAGCAGCCAATTCATATTACACAACAATGGCCTACAGGTCTTTCACATACGTAACTTTTTTTCCTAATCACACCAAACTAATAAAATCTCCAATATTCTTCTCTAAGTTGCATTCCTTTAGCATTAAAATGGTTTAAAGAGTTTAAGTCAGTTATATTTTTTAAGGGAGGAAAGTATATCGAGGAAAGAAGTATCCTTTTTTCAGAATCATGTGTACTAACATGTTTTTTAGCATCTAAAACTGAAAACAGTCCTTAAAAAAAAGTTTTTAGTTAATATCAGTGTTTTGGAGCCTCCCACTGGCAGCCATCACACAGCTGAAGTGAACTACTGCTGAAAGGAGGGTTTATATCCAGTATCAGTGACTATTTTGCTTTCAAAGAAATTAGTATTTCTGAGTTTGTATTTTAAATGCAATTTAAAAGATCATAAAGGAAAGAATCCAGCATTTATTGTGTGTCTCCCAGCAGACTACTTAATGTTCAAACACCTACTATGCAAAGGTCAAATGATTTCACTGAATGTAACTGTGACAAAAGTATTCTGCAGCACTGAAAAAAAATCAGATGATCAAGGAAAAAGATCTGGACCTGAGATCTCACAAGAGTCACAATAAATAATGTAGATTCAGTTCAGTAAGAAAGAAAATTGCAAAGTTGTGTCAGGAGAACCAGATTAAGAAAGATAACAGGTAAAATACAAATTACATACTTTTGGCAATGCTCTTCATAAAGGAGTATCTTAAAATAATACAGCAAATGAATTTTTATTAAAAAATGCTCAATTTTTTTTACATAAATATTGCCTGCACAGAATTGGAAAAAAAAGCTTATTTAGATGGGGAATCTCTAGGGTATTCTGCTGCAGGCAGCAACATAGATAGCTGCAGCCAAACAAAAATCCAGTGTAAATAGTTGTGGTAGCTGTAATATACACAGGGCAAAGCTGCAGTGAGCACCCACTGAGGAACGGGACAGGTTACAGGTAAACCAGTACGACACAAGTCAACTCAAATGCTTGTTTGAAGCAAACAACAAAGGCTAATAAGGCACCAATTTATTTTCCATGTTGTTGTGAGTTTTCTTCCTTGACATTTACATCAAGTATTTTAGGCATTCTTTCTAACATAAAGAAGTTTCAAAGTGCACCATGCACAGCTCTTGCTGGTGGTCCTGGCTCTTCAAAGCCAAGATCTCACCACCAGCTGCAAAGAGCTGAAAACCAACCCAGGAACTGCCTATCTGCCCCTGTGATGTGTTTCTGTGTAAGATGAATTTGGTGGTGATCAACTGCACTGATCTGGGGAGATCCAGGAGATCACACCAGTGGAATGTCAAGGGCAGGAGGCAGAATTGCAACTGAGCAGCAAGTGAGGAAAAAAAAAACAACAAACAGGAGCAAAGTATGTGGAGAGAGAGAGAGAGAAAAAAATGGAAAACCACATGGCCAAAAAAAAAAAAAAACCCCAACCAAAACAGAGGACAAGGCAGCAAAGAAATAAGAAACGAGACAAGGGAACAAAATATAGGGAATAAGGTAACTAAGAGCAAAAGCACAAGGCAGTGTCCACTTGTCCACTTTCTGGAAGAGAACACAGCATTTGTCACATTAAAAAAAAGAGAAAGGGAGTTTTTAGTTTGGTTTGTTTTTTCTAATTAGACATATCCAATCAAGTGCCAAGCAAGGATAGAAAATAAGGTTCTAAACTGATATTACACCTGAATGAGACTTCTGTTTGTGAGCTCACAAAAAGAAAAAAAAGGTAATAGTGTAGATATCACTAATTTTATATATTAATAGAAAGGCACATAATTTTAACCACTAAATTATGTTCAGAAACATACATACGTTTTTTCCTGTGCTCAACCAGCTCAATAGCCTGCTTTGCTGAGCATTTTGAAAACCAGTTGTCCCCAAGCAGAACAGTGACCTCATTGGTGTGGACAAGCTTTCCTGGCATGAAGGCAAGAGGACCAAAAGGTACCTGTCAAAGACACAGACATCACTAATGAAAATAAAACTTAGACAGTCCGGCATGTCTTAGTTTTTTAAAAAGTAAAACACAGATTTAAAAAAAAAATAAAATTCTACAGCAGCTATTTAGTGACTAACCCTTCATAAATGTTCAAATGACCAGATCCATTTGACTTTAGCATTGTACTTACAAAATCTGAAAACTTCTATTTAACCAGACAACTTGTTTTGTGACACAGAACTATAGTACAGCTGAATGCTCACATGGATAAGAAATTCACTTAATCTGAACATAGAAACTTTGAGAATACAAATTATTATTTGAGTTATATGCAGACTATATTCATTTCCTAATAAAAGCCAGGGTAGGCTTGCTAAAATTTTTACAAATACTTAAATAGGTATGATCAACTCAAAGATGAGCTGCTTTTCTAAGCATCTGTCTTCCTAATAAGTACCTAGGAACTCCAGTGTAAGACACTGGGGCTACCAGCAGGACCACAGACAGTGCTTAATCTCACTTTGCTGGGTCATTCACCAGTCTGCAAACCTCAACCTCCAGGGATGCTCCACAAGCATCCTCTAACCCCTTTAACTGCTCTCCAGGCACGAGACAATAGACAGAAGCAGGACACTTCAGGCAGGAGTACATAGGTGACAAACACATTTTAGAACTTTATATCTGCTTCCTAAAATGTGTATCCCCCATTTTAACATGCACTGCAACATCCAGGACACCGGTTTTATGATTTAAGACACCTTTACTGCCCACATTTTACAGGCAGTGCTTCGGCAAGTCCTATGAGTGACGAGGAGCCTTGGCCACCCCTATCCCTGTCCCCTGCACCAGCCCCTGGCACTGTGACCCCCAGGCCCACTGCCACCTGCCTGGCTGCCTGTGCACTTCAATCGTGAGGAAATTAGGAGACCAAAATCAAATTAGATCTAAAATGGAGGTAGCATAAAGATAAGAACCACATCCACATCAAGTTCTCTCTTTTTGTAGGCTAAGAAGAGATCTACCTCAGTTTGTATCAGCTCCTTCTACTTTATTCCTCTGCCTTCTTCCTCAGTTCCTCAGCACAGCCACTTGCTTTCTCATTATGTTTGTGCTGAAGCAAAGCTCTCGGCCTAGTGGATCTATCTCCTTGGAAAGCAATTTTCCCTCTCTTCAACATCCAGGAGGGTACCAGTGCTGGAAATAGTTCTCCAGCAGGCAGGACCCTGACATTAAGACTATGCAGAATATGCTTTTTCCTACACATGTGCCCTCCCTGACTTCGTTTTAAAGTAGCAGACTGCACAAGTTGCCTGTTCACTCTTCCCCCAAAATGATGAAAGCAAAATTAAAAGCATATGAAAATATTTGGCTAACAGGATAGGAAGTGTTTCTATACATTTAAAATAACAGACGTGAGTTAACATTGCTGCTTCAACTAAGAGTAAGCCCTATCTTTTTTTTTTAAATAAGAGCGTTTCTATGCTTCAAAACAACACAATCATTACGTTTTACATCATGTGACTACACATAACACTCATGATAAATGGACTACACACAAAATCCAGAGCTGTACCACCAGCACAGGAAAGAGAAACACTCCCTGTTCCCACATGGCTAAGTGTACTCCAACACTGTCTTACTAAAAACCCAACTCTTGTCTCTGAGCCAGGCTGCCAAGGAAGGCAGCAGTCAGGCACTGAGTGCTGAAATCAGCCACTCAGTTACATACAGTAAAGCTTCTCTGCCTTCAAAGATGTATCTTGAATTGAGCGTGAGAAGAGAAGAGGGGGAAAAAAAGAGTAAGAGAAGCCAATTTGTTCAAAATTGGTGAGCACAAGCCAACAGGGCAAATTTTACACACAGAGCTGTGCAGTTGTTAGGGAAGATTCAGAGCACCAGAAAAGATCGCTATGTCAATGGGAAGATTGGTGGAACAAAAATTAGCAGCACCTTTTTATGTAAAAATCAATGTTCTAGGGTTTATTTCCATGAATCAGGAAATACTACGGCCACTTTCTTCTCAGGAAATGACTAAGTACCATAATTCAGTCATAATTATAGTTTTCTATACAATAGATTTACATATCAAACATGTCAGGTTTTGTGTTAAGCATTTATGTCATCAGCTTTCAGTTGTCAGTAACACTGTAATTTATAATGGATTTCAAAGAAAAGAGAAAGAAACAAAAGCAAAGGTTTAACTATTATCATAATAAATGTAACATTACTAAGTACTGGCAACCTGCTAACACCTCACTCCCAGTGCAGGCAGCCCAGATTTTAACAGTTTTAGCCCATTTTCTTGTGTGACCTCTGCCATGCACATACCATGATATCATAGGACAACTTGTCAGGCAATGTTCGGAGTCGTTCCTGAAGAGCTTCATAATCACTCTCCACCTTCTTCCTGTTAACAAATTCAAGCTGATTCAATTTTACAGCTAAAGTAAAGAGTTAATGTTATCTGCTAGTAAATCAAAAACACACCAAAAATACTAGTAAATCAAAAATACACCAATAAAATGAACTATTTTACTCAAACACATACAGTTGATAGATTAATAACTCATTTATAAAAGACACGGGATGACAAACATAACAGCTAGATTATTTTCTAACAATGTGTATTTAGATAGGCACATGATTACTTCAGATTGTGCATGTCTTGTTCTGAATTAGAATTTTTCACAGTGCAAAGAAGCAGTTCTTTCACTAGGATTTGGAGAACCTCACTCCATGTTCAAGTTATAACACCACCAATATTTAGAAATGAACTGAAAATCCAGTTTATGCTTTACAAGAGGCAAATTCTTCAAACTATCATTTGTAATACAGAGCTCACAACCTCGGTTTGAGCTGACATAAGTGGGCAAAATTTTAATTAATTCTGATTTCCCATGGACTTGGTGCTCCTACCAAGAGTCAACACTCCTGAAAGGTGGCTCAACCACCAGGATTCTGTTACATCTTCAAGCCCTGACGAGGGACAATACAGGTGAGGAGCATTCCTTCTGATACATATCTATCCAAAATGTAAATAAGGCTCATGCTATGTGCTGCTACTCAGTAGAGAAATGGTTTGGTGAACTGGGACAAGGTATTCATTCCTATGGCAGACACCTGGCACTTCACAGGACTCTGCAAGAAACAGCGTTTCAGTGGCTGCAGGGATTTTACTTTGTGTGCAAAACAAGCAACTACACTCCCTCTAAAAAAGCCTTCTTTTGTAAAGACATTCTTAAATACTTAAATTTGTCTGGAAAAAGTCTTTTCATGGACCCCTGCCATTCTGAAGATGGTCAGAAATCAGCTCCTGCATGAAGAAGCTGGCATATAAATGTCAGGTTTGATGATATTGTTTACTTGTACTTCAAAATGGTAAACATATATATATGGTAGCAAATCCTGCAGTAAAAGGCAACTGAAAGCACAGAGCAGCACACTTAACAACGCTGACCCAAGATGCAAATTACAGGTTTTCTGAGGATGATTCAGGAAAGCAATCCATAAACGTGCTGAAAAATGAATGTCATACTTGATAACAAAACTCTCAAAATATTACCATTGATTTTCTCAGATTCATAAGCAGAGTGAAATCTTTTTTAGCATTCGTTATGAAAAATTATCTGATACTCTTTACATTTTGAATCATTTGCTTCACAGTTGAACTCTGATGTAACTACCCTACGTCATACCTATTTTAAGTTGTTGAGCTCATCCTGAAACAAGAATTGAGGTTTTCATGCCACTTGGACATTAAAACCATATTCCACGTAACTGATTTACAAGATGCTTGCTGCTGCTTTGCTCTGATAGCAGATTTCTCCCAAACATTTTAGGCAAGTCCTTCTGTCCGTTGCCCACATCAGAGTGAAAACATAATTCACTTCCTTCAAAGAGGAAGGACAAACTCATGAATCTTAACGAAATGCACTGAGATGTTTTGGGGGAGGAAGGAATTTAACGAAAACTTGGTGTCAACAATAACAATCCATTATTTAATGCTATTTACAGAACCCAGCCTTTCCCTCAGAGAGATTCAGATTTGAGAAATGGACTCCCAGCAGCCACTGGAAAACAAACACTAACCCCAAGCCAAAGGCCTGGCCCATGTCTCAAATGCAGAGAGAAGACTCCATGGGAAGAGCCTGGTATGAAAATCACCCACTCACAGCAGGATTAAACATTCCCATCATTTCATGGCTGAAAGTCACTCAACATTTCTTCATTAACCTGAAAAGAAGGCACTGTCTTTAAGGTCTGACTGCTGCGTGTTACTGAATAATCTGATCAGAGTCCAGGAGAAATCACTTGCCACAGAAGCTGTGCTACTTTAGAAGCAAAGCATCCCGCTTTTTGTCCTGGGACTGCTGCCCTTTGCTGAGCAAACCTCCACCATGGCAATCTCTAGAAGCAGGGTCACATCCTGAACTGGGCCATGGAGATAAAGAAAATTTATATTAATCCTTTTAAATAACTGGCCTGAAACAGCGTTACTTAAGGAAGGAAGGTGACCTCCCTCTTCACGTCTAGCTGATGGTTTCTCGAGCTCTGGAGTGTGCCAGTGCTACAGTCTGTCACAACAGGCAACGAAGAACCAAAGTGAACAGGGAGGAAGAATACTGGGACTCCAGCTATGAACATGTCCCCAGTAGGGCAAATGCATGTCTAGCTATTAATCCCATACCCAACCCATTACTGGATTCACGGCTTTAGAAATACACTTCAAAAAGTGCACTGGAAAATGAAAAAGAAAATAATTTAATGGAAATACACTGAAGCTGAGCATTTTAAAACGCTATTGTTATTCACCCAATTCTATTTAACATTCTTCTGTGTCACTGACTACTTAGAAGGTCTTATATGAACAAATTACTCAGTTGAAACAAGAGCACTCAGCTCTTGCACAATCAAGATCTAAATAAGAGTACTAAATTTTAATTTTTTTTAATGAAGTAAAGATTGTATGGATGCTATACAAACTGGTTTTCTGTATAAAAGTAATCAGTTAGTTATTCTTTTCTTCAGAGGTTCTGTGCCCAAAACCCCCAAGTTCATGGGGTCATGGCCAGAGTTTGCATAAAAAACACAGGAACAACTCCTCCTTCCACAGCCAACACTCCCAGCCCACTCCACAAACCTCAGCCATGGCAAAAAGGGAAATAATTGTCACAGTTTTCCAAACTTTTAAAAATCTGTTCAAATTTTACAGCTTTCTGCCAAATAGTTTATTTCTGAAAAATACTGCCTCTTACTGGAAGAATGCACATTCAGAATTTCACATGGGACCCAACAGGCACAGACACTGCAAAGCTCCCGAGAAAGTGCATGAGCCGGAGATATTCTGCCTGCCTTCACCACAGCAGCACCAGTAGGCACTTCAATATCTCCCTTATTGAAAATTAATGCAGCCTCTGAATTTTAAACATAAATGAAACATATTAGTTTTAGATTATTTTTGCGAGCCAATAGTCAGAATTTAATATGATGATGTGTATAGATTGCCTTGATTTTTTTCCTCTTATCCAGCGCTTGCAGCCTATGTGCATTTAAACTAAAAACATTTGATACACACTAAATATAAATTATTTGCTTGGAGATCTTTCAGGCATGAAGAAAAAGCCTCTTAAAATAAATTTTAAATATTATATGCTTGATGGTGTATAACCAAAGGTTTAATCTCACCACTAAAGGGGCAGTTGCTGTGATTCTGCAATAACCCTGCAGACAATAATCAAGACAGCTCCTGTTGTTCTCTCAGTAAAATCATGGTAAACACAGCATGGATATATTGTAATTTGATATCTGTAAGATCAACTGTTATATCTCACAGTAACTCATAATATAAGATTTCATTCACCATTAAATGTACATTTTCCTCAGATGCCATACAAAACTATTATTTACTAGGTAAGTTTTCTATTAACTATAGACTGCCAACAGAGAAAAAAATGCCCAGAGATAATTTTTTTACATAACAAACCATTTATTTTAAGTATTAAAAACTAAGCTTTAGGACGTAGTTTACCCGGGGGAAGGGGAGGGAACAGTGAAACATTACTTTCCCCACTGTTTCAGCACATGGAGGGGGCAAGTGGAATTTCCCTACTTACTCCATAGTTAGAAAACAACAATAATTCTACCCTGGGAGCACCTTTTCACCATTCAGGCAAATTAAGCATTCATCCAACAAGGTTATCTGGGCAAAAATGACAGATGAGATAGGTATTTAAGGCAGAAGTATAAACACTAAGGCTCACCGTATTTGTGATTTAATTGTATCAGTGAGAAATAAATATATTTTAAGGAGAGTCCATTGCAACAGTTCTGAGCTATCACTAACTATAATCCCCAAAACACTCTAGCAGGATTTGACTCTCATCAGAATAAACAGCAATACTTTACTAAAACATAACTAGGTTACTCATCAGTATTTTAGACATGTAGACTTTTTTTACTTACCAGTGCTGGATTTTTTCTTGGCAGCCAGTGACCACCTGTCATTAAAACAGATAACTGCTCATGAAAAAAACAAGGCTAAGCACACAGCTGCAATGTCAATGCATCAGAAACTAGAACAGGAGCTTTACAGATTTGGTGCTGTCTCTATCCACATTTTTATTTGTCAGGGCAAAGGCATGTGAATGGTCGTTCTTAAGCAGCACACTTTATCACAGGCTAATGCAGAGTGATAACCACAGAAAAAAATTACAGCTTTTCACTTCTTATTTTGGTACAATACCTGCTCCAAAACTATTACATGACACACGATCGGAGATAAGTAGCAGTTTGTGCAATCTGCTGATCTATTTTCAGTGTTACATGTTTGCAGAATAAGAAAACAACATAAATTATAACAAGACATCAATGTAACTCCCATACTCAGTCATTAAAAAGCAAAACAAATGAACCTCACAGCACTAAAAACATTTTTCCTCTATCAGTACATCAACGAATGTTTTCACTGGCCATTTTAACTTGAAAAAGCACAAATTAACTTTGTGCTGTGTAAATACATGGATGTTTGACACCGTGATGGGCTGCTGGCTTCTCTTCTGTTTTGAGTGTCAAAAAAAGGTAAGTTTTAATATAAATATTTCACGTACTTCCTTATGCGACAGGCTTTCCCAAGAGATACAAAAGAATTTACAAAATAAAGCACATTGTTAAAATCAATTACTTTCATCTTTTTTAACTGAAATTTTTTAGACTATATATATAGCAAACAGGCAGGATGCTGAAATCTGTGACCTTCTCTGCCACAATTACGTGGAGATTTTGTCTTTCAAAACATATTCTGATCTCTGAATAATGGTTACCAAAAATACAACACAAACAATTTCATTCAATTATATGAAATGCAATGAAGCCATGAGGCAGTTAAATATGTCTAGACAGCTTCTCAATATAAGCGTTTTCTAGATTTTTTTTTTTAAATTTCGTTTTTCCTATAGCCAAAATAATGCTAACATTTGAAAGCAATTAATGAGAAAATTTGCAGAGAAAACAATAACATACATTCAAGTACCACTGAAATCACTGGAGCAGATAATTCTTTTTTTTTTCCCCAAACAACAGAATGAAAGACCATTTTTTTTTTCAGTTAGCATATGTGCAGCTTTTGCACAACAGATCTCAGACTCCGCACTTTATACTCATGTAAGAGTAAAAAAAAAAAAATGGGAGTACTTTGTGAGCTATTAATTCTTTAAATAAAGTTCTCATATGAAAAGGATCAGCTTTACATTTGTGGTTACGTTATTTCATAATCCATCAGGAAAGTCAGCCAGGTAGCTCATCCCATGTAAGCCAAGTTTAAATTTATCATTTGCTTTAAACTCCTACAAATCAAATGCCTAGCAAATACCTTCCTTAATGTTCAAGCTAACTATTTTTAAGCTTGAGAGTAAATACACACACTTGTACATGACATCAAACCCAGGAATCTAATTCATACTATTAATATTAAGCCCATTTTAAGAGTAAACTTTCTGCAGAAGGCATAAATTGTCTGATAACAAAGCTAAGGCACACTGGAGCCCACCACTAACAAGTCAAGGAGTCTGAGCCTATTCTGTCCACATCCTTCATCCTTTCACATTTGGCAGTGATTGTGAAGTACACAGCATAATTTAGCATACAAAAATGTTTATGAAATCCTTTAAGAAAGTTTCAATTTAATTGCCCCATTACAGATGAAGATGGAAAAGACAGGAAGCTTTCCATTCCCAATACATGACTTTCCATGCATGAAGTGAGCTGAAAACACAAAAAGAAAAGCCTTGCAAACCATAAGAGCAGCATGTTCATTAACCTCTACATGATAATCCTTTCGTAGCTGCATATTAACTAGTTACATATTCATAATCATTTACATTATTTAGAGGACCTTCTATGAAAATTTCCAGGCTATATCCATTAGCCACAATGTTAAAGGTTACAGAAGATAGTCTACTTAATGTTTCCAGGAAGCTTTTTTAATTAGTAAGTATGTAAATTGGGCACATATGCTTTTTATGTTCTTTAAAAATAGTCCATCAGTAAAACAGCATAGGGGTATATGCTGTTTCCATCAACCTTTATCCCCCTTAAAAAAAAAAAAGAAAAGAAAAATCAATAAAACAAATCAATTTTAATTTCATTCTTCTTCTTTGATATAATCTCTCTTGAAGGGATACCAAAGGGTGGAACCAACAACAAACCTTTTAATTTCAGTGGCCAGCATAAAATGAGATCTTTTACAGAAGTGCTAAAATGTACCACCTTAAAAATGTTGCAGGCTGCACTTCTGGAACTGAAGTCTATTAAAAGAATAGAGAGAATAAATATTGAAAAACAGATAGAGATCAATTATGCATATGACCTTTATTAGGTCAGTCCCACTGTTTGGATAACAACTGGTCTTATCACAGCAAAGAAACAAATAGATAAATATATAAACAAATCTTTGGTTCTTTGCCTCTAATCAAACACAGGAAAATCATTAGTCTATCTTCCACACATAATTTATATCCAGAGTTACAATTAAAGAACTAAAAACCCTTTTAGCATAAATAAAATGAATGACCTGCTTGTTTGTACACTTGAGTTCAATTTACCTGGACAGCTAGTGCCACCAAGTAGGCCTTACTTTTAAGACATCGTACTGAAGTGGTATCAACAAACTCTGAATTCTCCCCCTTTAGGCATAAAAGTGTATGAGTTTGTGAATGCACATGGTTATCAGTGGCTTATCTGCATACTAAAATATTCATTAAACTACTCTTGCAGCAAACTTGACATTACCTAATCATGGGTCTGGTTATTAAAACAGGATCCACTGCTGGAAAACATATTCCATAGTCTTAAAATAAAGCAAATAGGCAAGTATCTTGTTTCCTTCCTTTCTGCCAACAGCAAGTTGTTAAAATGCAGTGCTTCTCAAGCCCCTGACCCGCCAGAGCCACACCTGAGAGCTCCACAGGCAGCCCCTGGGGACAGGGGAGAGGCCATCCCTGCACACCTGCAAGCCAAGGTGTAACTCCTGCTGGATTAAACCCAAACCCTTGCAGCAGGAGATTATGTGCTTGAGCTATTTCTAGGGATGCCTGTGTTGCTGCTTTTAGGGAATCTCTCGTTTCTAGGTGTCACAAGCAGAGCACGAGGATCAGCTTTAGACCTGTGATCACGTCCCAGGTGTCCCCAGTTCCACCGTGCCAGTGTGATCCTCGGGCAGGCTAATGACTCCAGATCACCTGCAGGCAACTCCCATCAGCCAGCCAAGGACTTCAGCAACTGACCACAGGCAGAGAATTCCTTCTGTCGGTAACACATTCTCTCTTCCCAGACCATCTATTTATACTCTACCTTCTCCATGAACTTGCATCCAAAGAGTTCAAAATCTCTTCCATGAATTCAAGTGAGCAGCACTTTGAAAAAGCATTGCGCTGATTCTGGAGGCTGAGTTACAACCACTAACTCTGGTCAGGGCTGGGAAGAGAAGCCAGAGCTCCTAACTCAGCAGCCAGGCACTACAATCACTTACAGTGTTTCCCTAGCAATGAGGACAGGTGAGAAGGATGCTGTAGCACAAAGCAGATCCTTACTCGTGTGTGCCATGGGTCTTCTAACCTATTCCACATTACCCCGGCAGGTCTTCGCCCTCCCGTACAAGGGCACCTCTTTCCTGCACCTTATTCTTCCTTATCTGTTGCTTCTGCATGTGCTCCCATTACTAACAGCTGAATATAATTCTCTGTGGTGCTTCTGATGAACAAAGTGGTGGCACAAGGAGTTCTGCTGTCCTCTCCATTCCCAGACTATGTCGTTTCATTCAGGTACTTCTCCAAGGCGGAGTGCATGCACGTGAACGTTTCTCTCTACTGAGCAGTGGGCACTGCCTACAAAGGTGCTGGGTTTAGCACACAGAGGGCAATTCTCTCTCATCTCTTCTGAACCGCAGTAAGACAAGCTGCCAAGTCAGAACCTTATTTACGTCTCAGCTCGTGAAAAATTGTAAGTAACACAGCTGGTCCTGGTATCACCTGCAGGCAGTTTGGGGTACCAATGCTAAAACCTGCCGTATGTGAGTCATGGAGTTATGTTCCAGTCCAGAGAAGCAGGAACTTTCAAGTTTTTAAGATGAAAATTAAATTCAATTAAAATGGTGAAAATAAAAATGTCGCATCAGATTAGGAAGAGGTCCTAAATGAATGAGAGGCCATTTCCACACTTGCAAGTATGGAGGTGGAAATCTGCAGCACAGCATAGAAGCAAAGCTTCCCTTTAAACAAATGGCAAGTTAGGCATCAAAGAGGCTGAGCAAACGTCTGCTGGTTCCACGTGCACACTTGAGTACTTTGCTTCAAAACTGTGGCTCACATCTGGCTGGTCTTCTGAAATTAGAAGCTAGGGACACAGATCTAATCCCAGCTCTGATTCTGTTTCTTCTATATGGCCTTGAGCAAATCACAACCTCTCAGTCTACATTTCTTCATCTGCAAAATGGGGATAATAGTATTAACCTACCCACCTCAGAGTGTTTAATGATGATTAATTAATGTGAGAAAAGCACTCTAAAGATGTAAGAGCACTATATAAGTGATAAAGCATTATTTACCACTTGAAAAGTAATCTGAATAAAATCAGATATGCAAGTAATTTGTTTACATGTAGCAATAATATAATTTGTGACTATTTAATCTTGAATTAGTCTCACTTTAAACATCCCTTTCAATCACATTTCCAGTTACTTAGGGAAAATGACAGTATGGAATACTTTTTGTGGAAGTAAAGCAAGTAATGAGGTGGTAATTAAAGTAAGGGTCTAATAAAGTCTAAAACCAATGACTTGCCTTCAGGAGACTGTCCCTGCCATTTGGGATTGTAAAAATATCTGTTTCAACCTAGGTCCTGTTGTTCAGAACCTTCCACCAGTGTACGGTGGTTTCCTGAAATGCGGATCCATGTTCTCAAGGCTTGTGATAAATCCAACATAATTTCCACTACTGACTTCCTTCAGGTGACTCCAACTCTGCACAGTTCTAAATGTTAAATCTTCCGCATTCAAGTATTCACTGCAGTTGATACATGCACATGAGCTGCCTCCATCTGGAAATGTTTGCAGTATCAAAACCCTCTCTGACATGCAACTCATGCATGAGATTCCCCTCTTGTACCCCCAAACACTAAAATTTTACCCATGAAATAGCCAGTTCACAATACCACTTTACATTACAGAACAACACTAATGGGTGGTCAAATATTTAATCATCTCTTGGTAACAAGGATGTAACAAGCCACAGAAAAAATAAACATTTAAAATGAATTTTCATTTTTTCCTCTAGGAAACTACACAGTACTTGCCTAAAACACAGCAATCACTGATGGAGAAAGAGAGAATTAACATTTGTACAATTGTTTTTCCTAGAGCCCCATTTTCAATCAAAAAATGAAATAAAACCATTAAAAATTCTTCAGTCTGTTGGCACACTGTATGATCTAATGCAAAAGAAAGAAAGCATTTCTGAGCTCTCATATTCATTTATTAAATCATATTACTCAAAAACACTACATTTCAACAAATTATTAACATAAAACCCCCTTTGGGTGGAAACTTTTGCCTTTTGAAGAAATGTGTTTGGGAAGAACACTGAAGGAAAAGAGAGAAAGAAATCTGAATCATGACAAACATTTCTTCCTAAAGGAAAAAATCTTATTTAGAAATATAGCCACAATTTTTACCTTTCTTTACAAGAAAACAAGAGAAGATCTACTATTTTTATATTAATTGTGTACACACCTGTGGGTCTTGCAGTTTTGCAGAAAAAGTAGCACATAACTATTATTTATCAATAAATAAGTACTAAGTTCTGACCAAAATCATTTTTGGGGAGCTTGAAAACTCTACACAGAAAAATCCCAAGGGCAGCAGGATGTCTTGTGCTGAGTGAGTTCCATTAACTCCGAACCAACGGAACTGGGACAAGTGAGGAACACTCTGCAGCAAGATCTCATCCTTCACTGGCAGCAAGCCAGTGTCCATGTCCTGTAACTTCATCTTTAGACAGAGGTAAGAACTCAAAACTTCCTATTTTAGCTGAGGTCAGGTAAACATATTTGTGTGGCTACACCATACCCAGGCTCGCCCAGGTACCCAGAGGGCAGCAGAGCAGCACAGGCACCGAACTCCCACGTGATCTAAGCAAGCCAATATCTCAAGCAGGTTTTGCAAGCTTTGATGGAGTTTATGGTGCAACAACTATGCTGTTAACAAAATCTAAGCTTAAGTAGCTTAAAATTGCCATGAGCTGTGACACCTGCCTCACAGACGTAGCTGCAGGCTGTGGTTCAGCTTTCAGCCACAGTCCTGAGTAAACTCAGCATCATCCCTCCCTGGCTTCTGCTACTCAGTTCCACTGTCTCATCCTCCCAACCCCAACACAATCTGCTGACAGACATTTGTAACCACATTAGGGATCCACACTGGATGAAAAACAGTCCAGGAAGAAAAAGAAAAAAAGGCAAAAAAGGTCAACAGTAAAGTTTGGTTATAAACTGGATCCCAGCTCAGTTCACTGAGCACTGCCACAAATGTGCCACCCCAGAACTGCTGAAAGACTGAAAAAAGCAGACACACACTAAAAAGTTGTTCAAATTTAAGTCATTTGGACAAAGGACGTGACCATTAATGAAAATGTTGAACAAGTGTCTGAGACTGTTGCTCCTGTGCTGCAGCCTGTGCTAACAGACAAGAGGAATCACAAAACCAGCACCTGCACAGTGCAGCACAGTGCCCCGATGCCCTCACCACACAAACATGAAGCCTTAGTGCACTTGCTGCTCTGAAGGCTTGAAGAGGCAAGCTCTGAGCCAGCACATCCACCTGTAACACTGGAGGCTCCGATTAAAACAAAATGCAATTTCATAATCTCAAAGGATGAAAGAAGTACTTGAAACAAGGAGCATCCAAATGGATCTGAGAAGACAGGTTACAAGCTTAATTTATGGAATGGAGATCTGCAAAGATACTGAAGATGACTCCCAAATAGTACTCTGGTCACTGCATCTACCGTCAGCCATCTGTAGACAGCTGTTAAGAGCAGCACAGTTCAGTAACGTTTAAATTTTGTGCATATAATCTCATCTACACATTTTAGTTACCAGTGAAGTTGGACACACACTGGCTTGCCCTCTCCAGAATAAAGGCAATGCTCTTTAAACTCTTCTGTGAATAGTCTCCTTCAATTACCATTAAAAAACCTACTGAGAATCTGTTAATTTATTTCACAACTCTTGACACTATATAAACTAGTGGGTATTTAATTCATACTAATAAGAACACGGACAAACATTGACTAAAAAAAGTAAAAGTGATGATCAGTTGACACTGGAGAAATAGTAAGTATTCCATAAAAAGCTTCCAGATAATGACTGAATTAGCCCTTTTACTTGAAAGCAGCACATGAGAAAACATTAGTGGAACCACTGGACAGGGTGGAGTGCGTATCACCACAAGTTTCCAAAAAGGTAATTGTCCAGATACCTTTTAAAAAAGAATATGGCAAATAAAGCTTCACACAGGTTATTTTTAAAACAAGCACATCAAACCAAGCTTCAGACACTCTGGCTCCTTTTATCAAACAGTTATTGTGCAAAATGAAGTCATGATGCACTGGTGGCTCATACCCAGGCTTCCTCCGGATTCAGTGAACTTGGACACAGGCTGGAAAAAGTGCAAACCGTGGGAGACACTGCACTGTAAAGTACATCTGAGTCTCATCTGTGAGTCCGCAGGCAAGCACTTCCAGATTTCCAGTGGCTCCTGCAGCAGCATGGAGCATACAAGACCTTAGTCAGCCCCACTGCTCTTTTTCAGACTGCAGGAACAGCTCTAAAACTGCCAAGCTGCTGATTTCATAGCACAGATATTACTTGGAAAAGACAAACAGAAGCAGTCAGCCCCGGAAGTAAATCATATAAGAAGAGAAAACAATTTAAAAGAGTTTAAGTTTAAGATTCTGTGATATCATTCTCTATAACCCACCTACAAGGTGTTTAACTGTCAAAAAACTTCAAGAACCCAGGATCTTGAAAATCATTTTGAAATTAAAGATCATACAGCTCTACCATTTAAATTCATAAAAATTAAGAATATGTCATAATGCACAATGGCCAATGAGTTACAGTAAGAGCTGCACTCAATATAATTGTGCTTTGCTGTCATGATGAGTGACAGGAGAGTCACTTCCTTGTCCTAATTTTCCTAAAAGGAAAATAAAAATGTGTTTGTCAGTGCAATACCACCAAAAAAAAAAAAATCATATTGCCATCTAATACTGGAATCCTTTAGATTCTCCATGCCTGTGTCTGCACTCTGCAAATGTCTCTTGGGTCTAATTGGTTCTGTAATGTCTCCCATTACACGTATCGTCATTGCATTGCTCAGAAACTATAGAACATATCATCCCACTGTAAATTCACTGTCTACACAAGTCTTTCCAAATCATACACATCTGACTTGTCAACTTCCCATCAGTTAGTAATCCCAACCCACTTGATTGCAGGAATAAATGTATATCAAATATTATGTTTAAAGGCAGACCCTACAGCATAAGAAACCTCCTATTTAAATATTCATTTTGTAATTCCTGTACTAACTTGCCATAGATTTACTGCAGTATTTTCAGCTAACATATATTGCTTTTTCAAGTAATCCGTGATACATACATTATACTCTTCTTACAGAAATATTCAAAACTTTACGCAGGCATTGTCCTTCCAATGATGGTCTTTATCATGAAAATTACTAGATATTCTTCTATAATATATCCCCAAGATACACATTCTAAGTCATGTTTTTATACAAAGTGCCTTTAGTAGGAGCACTGAAAATTGCTTTTAACAGTTTGGTCTTACTATCACCACAAATTAACAAGATGAAATCTGTCCAACAGGCAAGCAGTCCTAAACGAGAACTAAAATTACTTTTCACCAGGGGTCCTAAACCTGGAAGTTGCAGCCTCCATCCGATTAAAGACAGAAAGTCATGAACATCCTGTTCTTTCAGTATTTTTAAGCAGGAAGGAAGCCTCAGTTCACAAGTTCTCCAGGGCAGCTCTTTAGCACTCAAAAGCTCAAACCCATAGCTGAACCAGGCTTGTACAATGGCCTGGGTATTAAAATAACCAACCACAATTCAAATATTATCTTTAATGCTGCAGATAGGTACCGCTGTGTTCCACGATTCCACTAAAGGTTGCCTTCAGATTAATGGGAATAAATAGGTTTCCTTATACTTAATCAAGCGTCACTGGGACAGCTTGATTTAATCCCAGTAATTAAAAGAAATGTATGTGCCCGCTTAAATGCCAGTATATAGAGATATTGTTCTGCCTAAGTAACCCTACTATTTGCTATGATCCTCACACTACAATTACTAGTTCACCGAAGAACTGGCTAACTAATTCTCCTTCATCTTTGTGCTGAGACCAAAACAGGAGCCTTCAACTTCAGTGATTTTGTGCGAAAAATACAGATCTCTGAGAAGGGAGAGCTGAAGTGAAAAGACCTCCTCCATCTTAAAATACAGTATTTTCATAACTGAAAATACCGCTGTAATCCAATTATATATATTCATTGCATAGAAGGAAAGTCTACTATATCTTCATCATGACACTCCATTGTAACCAAGATACGTAGTTCTTTAGTATAATTTCATATTGAAGCTGAAGTGTTACATTTTTTTCAGCCAATTTGCAGAAATTATGTAAAGTTTCCCTATGATAAAATATAACTTTGGTACATCAGCCTAACAGAGGCTTAATTAATGGTCTCCTGGGCCTCTTTTCCACTGGAGCAGATCTGTTTTAAGAAGAGTCTTAAACTTGCTTACAGAGGGGTCTTACCATGAACTGGGAATAATTCTCTGCGACTACAGCAGACGTGTGCTTACATATTAGGCCTGACACTAATGTACCAGGGAAATTATTCCTCACTAGATTCCACCACCTTGAAAATTAACCGAAGGAGCCCAAGCAGACGAGTTACTATCCCCAATTATTGGCATAACGGGTTCCTATCCGTGCAAAACGGACGATGCTGAGTATTCCAGCAGACCCTCTTACTGCTCATCCACATTAATGGTCAGTTGGCTACGTAGGTCTTTTAGTAATGATCTAATGGGTATTCAAAAGCAGACACATTTGTGCACACAATACCCCAGACAAGGCACATTTTTATACCACGTAAGTGTTACTCACTTTTCTTAACTAAACGAGCATGTGACATAATACAGGCTGAAGATAAAACCTTCCACTGTAACTGAAGAACTCTGATGTGCATCTTACAGTCTGCTTAAAAAAATTTTAATCACATGAGCAGAAGTGAAAGGTCTGCAGACTGGGCAAACATACTTGTGTCAATAACACCCTGCACATGACCACAAGTTATTTCCACAGTGACTCCTGCACCTACACAGAGCTCACTGCAAGGCTGGAACCTACGAGCCCCAGACTGCACTCAAGTTTTCAGGGCCCACTAGAGTTACATCATGAGTGTAATCTACAGGGAAAGTATCCTGAGTTTTGTGCTATGGTCTCAGGTGAAACCAGCCTCTGAACTCTTGGGACTAATTTCCACAGAAGAGTCTGGTTCTTTGAAACCCATTTCCGATATAGCCAATTATTTTTAAGGCAAGTCACGAACAATTAAGTTTTGATACACGCTCTCTTCAAGCTGGCCCAGGAGCACGCTGGACCCCGGGATGACGCAGGTCACAAACACGGCTGGGCCCTGCACGGGCAGTTTTGAAGGCGTGACTGGTCCGGAGGCCAGAAAAATCACGGAGAGGCGTGAAGAGGAAGAAAACACGCGTTCATGGGCGCGCTGGTGCCCACGGCGGGCTGGAGCAGAACCGGGGTGGGGGGTGCGGGCAAGACCTTCCCTGTCGCCGCCGCCCGGCCCCGCTCCCCGGCGCCATCCGGGCGGTGTGTGTGTCCCGGGGCACTGTGTCTGTCCCGGGGCACTGTGTCTGTCCCGGGGCACTATGTCTGTCCCGGGGCACTGTGTC
>VZRV01000329.1:144149-171066 GCA_013398115.1 Falcunculus frontatus
CCCCCCCCGGGGCTGCCTGGCAGCCTCGGCCTCCTCGGTGCCCCCGGGCCCGGCACTCGGGAGCGCAGGCCCCGGGCGCCAAGGCCTCGGCGTCAGAAAGCGAAGCAGCGGCTGTAAGGCGCTCCGATGGGCCTGTACTAATCCCGGATCCACCTACGGACAGAGCGGTGTGTCCTTTGTAACTGCGAGGTGCTGTCACAGTCACTGCCCCGGGGATGCCGGCTCTGGGGAGTGTGTGTGCACTGGCAGGGCCGCTGGCGGTGAACAGTCATAGAATTATAGAAAGGACCTTAAGGATAGAATCATCAAGATTAGAAGAGACCTTTAAGATCATCGAGTCCAACCATCTGCTCAGTACTACCCCTGTAAACCCTAAGCCACATTGCCCAGGACCAGTGCCAGACACCCCTTTAACACCTGCAGGGATGGTGACTCCATCACATCCCCATTCCAATGCCTGACCATCCAAACAGTGAAAAAACTTCTTTAAATCTCTAATCCAAGTCCCCACATCCCCCCTGCCATGACCAAGGACACGTTCTGCTAGACCAGGTTGCTCAGAGCCCTGTCCAACCTGACCTTGAGTGCTTCAAGGGATGGGGCATCCACAACCTCTCTGGGCAACCTGTACCAGGGCTTCACCACCCTCACAGGAAAGAATTTCTTCCTAGTATCTAACGTAAATTTCCCATCTTTCAATTTTTACCCATTACGCCTTGTACTTTTTTTACAGTGGGCTGCCATGACTTGGTAGATTGCAAAATATTCATTAAAATCACTTAGAGCAGAACTCAGGCTTGCCTACGTGGAAAACTCACTGCATGGGAAGCGAGTGGTGTACAGCCACCCTTGGAATACCACAGAGTAACTTATGTGCAGTAAATTTACCAGCTGATTCTGTGAATGCCGTTAGACACCTCCAGTGTAACACGTTGGTGCTGGAAGGGAGCCATGCTTTAACAGTGTGCTGGATGGCAGCACTGCTGAAGGCCTGAGCAGCTTCTCATGGTGCTTGATGCCACCCTAAGCAGGTGTATTTCAACTTGTACACTCCAAACACCACAGAGGTGTGTTCAGTCACAGACCTTGTGTTTAGTGCTGAACCTTTCCCTTGAGTGGATGCGGCTTTGTGTTGGTTTATATTTGCCAGTAGAGTTGAGGGGCTCATATTGTCTCCTTCACAGTGATTACTAAGTAAGGCATAAAATGGAGCTACAAAGGGGCATCATGCCTACACTTAGATCAAGGGTCTCCCTCTTCTGCCAAAGAATCAACACTTCCTTTCCACAAGCAGATCTAACCCTATACACACCACAAAACAACTTTTTGTGTTATACACATGACACAGAAAGTGCTGTGCACTTTTCTAAATCCATGCTCCCATCCCCCTTGAAGAGCTTGTTAAAGCTCTATAGATGAGGAATTTAGAAACAATTTTCAAAGCATGGTTACTCAAGCTGGAAGTTAGCTTTTAGCTTGACTTTAATACAGCTTCCAACACTGCAAATAAAAATTTGCAACTGCAGCTGGGTAGTTTGGTTTTTGAGATAACTACATCCATAATCTTCAAGAATAATTGAAATTTAGCTAAAATCTCTGGCACACATTTGTCACTGAGGGAGGGATTCTGGATCCTTTAAATGGACAAGATATATATATTGTCATTAGAAAACAGCTTACCAGCAAAAGGATATCTCAAGTTTGAAGAGGTTATGCAAATCTTGCAGTCCTTCCAAATGCCCATTGTAAGTAAGTCCCTTTCAGCCTGCTCAGAACCTCTTCTGAACTTCACTTCAGGGCTTGCAGAGGAGATATTACAAATACAAGTCATTTTTAAATGCTCTAGTTGATCCCATTTCATCTCAACTCCATTGGAGGATAAAACAGATGTACAACACAAAGATACAGTATCTCGTTTGAGATTTTAATTTTTTGCCTGACATAAAAAAACCTTAAATAACAAGTGGAGCCACAAAGTGGGAATTTTGTATCACAAGACACTATTTTCTAAATAGAATGTAAAGACGTGCAATCATCTCTCTTGGTTCCTCTTCCAAAGACTTCACCATTTCCTGTGCCTCGAGTACGCCATTTAGTCACTGAACGTGTTGGGTTGAAGGCCTCTGACAGTTCCAAAGCGAGAGGCTACATCATTACCAGATAATGACTGCTTGCGTTTGTTTGTACTGATGATAGTATGGAATAGTTTACGGCATCCTTTTGTACATTTTGTTTTTCATCTGCCAATGAAGAAATGTTCTAATAGTGACAAACAGATGGGACACAGCATTTGCCAAAGATGAGCATGAAGCCTTTCTCACATTCTTTTGCACTTAAAACCTGTACAAAACCACTGTCACCAGTGAAAGTCTATGGATTATAAAATAAATCAAATTGAAATTTGGCCTTCTAAGCTGCAGATTTTTGTTTACTTGTTTACTATATTAAATCTTTAGATGCCCTACCAGATGATTTTCATAAAACCTTGGAGAAAACTCTGGAGGACTCTCTGTAATTAAGTGAGTGAAAGGCAAATAAGCAAAGCTTACATGTTCTCTTCCAAGTGGCTGGCTTAGTGCTCAGCAGACATGCCCGTACTATAGCTGAAGACAGGGCTGTTGGCAGAGCTCCTTCCAAACCCCAAGCTGGCTAGATTGGATGAACTTTTAGAATGAGAAATCAGTGTCATATTTTCAGTTTTGGTATGAACAGGTCAGCTGTACCTGTGAGAGCAGGGGATTAGAAGCAAAGTTTGGAGAGGTCAAGTTAAGTTTGCAGCAGAAAACCTCACACCAGGGCTCTGGCTCAAAAGCATTCTCCTTTGGCAAAGAATTCTGCGCCTTTTCTCATATTCATTAAAAGTCATTCACCACCACTCTGCAAAGATAGCGGTCACAAGGGAAGAGGAAAACGAGGAGAGGCCAAAAAGAAGAGACATGGGAGAAAACGCCCCAGCTAGTCTTTCTGCTGAGAGAAACGAAGCTGAATCCATGACCCCTCTGTTTAGCAAAACCAGAGGCTTAGCTCTAAAAACATGGATTCCAACAAAAAGTTCTGGATGAAGACAAGACAGTTAAGAACCTTTGGAGCTCACATGTGTACAAATACATGCAGAGCTGTGCTAAGAACAGTTGTGTGGGGATTGGCTGGAAAATACGTACAGGGGAAAGCAACAAGAAGGAGCTCATTGTTGTCAAGTGGGAGAAAAAGTTATCCTGTGACAGAGCTCCCGTGAGAGGAATGCATCTTTGGAAAACAAGATGTGACCCATGTGGTCAGAGATGTGACCACCTCTGTTGTCAGCATATGGAGACAGTCTGATAACAGGATCAGTGAATGAACTCCCCAGGCCATCAGCAGTCTCCCTGATCTGCTTTAGGGAAATTTCATACTCAGTCTTCTGTCATGAAAAGCACATGCTAGAACTGTTGGGAAAAAACCCAAACCAGCATCCTCATGTTAAAGTTAACTCATAATCAAAATACCATAAGACCAAGTCCATCTTAGAATTGTATATATAATTCTGGCTGCAACACCCACCCTGCATGCTTATTATGAACTTCTAGTGATTCTTAAATTCCTGTGAAAGATTAAAAGCCTTTCCTTGTTGCTGTGACTTGCCAGGAGGATAAGTGCCCCAGCAAATATTTAAGAATAACTGTCTCCACTCTGCCAGCAATAATTGAATATTTTTTCTATCCAAAAGTTTTATTCTGAACAAGACCACTATTAACTTTTCTAATGAATGTTCTTTATGTTGCAGATAGGTCATTTTGGGCCTTCCTGTTACAAAAAAAAAATTATGGCCATGAGTCCCCCTCCTTTGGTAAATCAGGAAGGCAACCCAGTTCCACTGGAGCTACTTAGAGGAGTGAAGCTCTGCAATGCTTGTAGAACCATGGTCAAAGCCTGCATTTCCTTCAGTTTAATCAGCCAGTATGTTTTGTTCAGATGATGACAATGGAGTCAAACTACTAGACATCTTTCATTGTCCAGACATAGAACAAGTAAGGTTTTTATATGGTTGTTGGTCTGAAACATCATGGTACTGACATTAGCATGTTCCTCTCTCTTGTCTTTTCGCATTAGAGAAAAGTGAGAGGCTTCAGGGATGACACCAACATGCTACTCATTTTTGGTTACATGCTTAACTCATACTTGAAATGTAAGTTATGTGGCACTAGGTGACAGCTAAATATTTGTGCTCTGTGTCACTAACTTAGCCTCTCTCTTGCTATCCATCCACACAACTATCCCATGTTTAACCTTCTGATATCTGAGAACCATCAAACTGATGTTCCCTCAGGTCCAGTCTTTGGACCAGATTATGTATTAAGTAGGTTGATGTTCATTTGTCTCTGCAGGGAGAACAAGGGGCCGGACTTTCTGTTACATTATGGTTGAAGCTACTGGACCTTGAAGTCCATCAATACAGTGTGTTGTGTTTCTGCATTGGTAGTCATGAGGAGGAGTCTGAATCTGTGTATTGAATTCAGCCAGGATACAGAAAATTGTCAGAAATCACCCACAGTTATGTAGACACACATATACATTACCACACACATCTAGGAGAAGCTAGTTAAAAAAAGCTGGGACAGACTGTAAGGTTCCTGGTGAGACCATCTATTGAAATCATATTTTTCCTGATAAAAAAGGCATCTATGTAAAATATATATACGGCAGGATAGCCAACTATTGGTGTGCATTATACTTAAACCTTTTTAAATGTTTGCTAATAATAACAACATAGCTTGTTTTCAAGTTACTATCACGCAATAAAGTTCTGGGCCCCTCGAAGCAACACAGCTGACTGTAGTCTAGCTGCTATTCTCTGAGTACTGTCATGGTTGGTTTAGTACATGAAACTTGGATGCTTTATTTGTATGCTTTGTAGTTGCTTCTGCCATCTTTGATTAGTATCACCTGGAAATCCCAGCTTTTCTGCATGTAGTCACACCCAAGAGGAAAGCCTGACTCGGAAAAGATTAGTGTCACTTTGCCTTTTCCCCTCATCTTTTCCCTGTAAAGGAGGAGAGCTTTCTGATCGTGGCAGTGTATCAGTAAAGATAGCCTAGATACCAAATACCTTAAGGGCCTCAATCTCCTCTCATATGTCCCAGAATTAAAGCTGAAATAACTCTGTTGACTTCAGTGGTGATTTATACCTGCATTAGTGAAAGGAGAATCAAGTTCTGAGGTTTGTATGAGGGATACTATGAAATTTGTTCTTTAGCCTGTTAAACAGACAGTACCAAGTGCACATTTCCATTAACAAGAAAATTGTGACATTAAAGATGTCTGTCTTTCTCCCAGACTATTTACTCCTGTACCCATGTGCTAAGGTGGTGATGAGGGTGGCAGTGTGAGAGCAGCCCTTGTTCAGACCCAAGGGGCAGATTTAGAGGTCTCCCACACCACAAATGCATGGCTTCTTTTCTGATGTTTGGGTCCCTAACTCACTTCAATATAGCAACTGTCAAACAAGCACACACAAACCAAAGCTGGTACCACATAAAGTTTGTCTGAAAGCAAAGCCTGCACTTCACTTTTGCCAGCTAAAACCAGGCTGCCAGACCTTGGCCCACAACAGTGTGTTTAATACAGGTCTCACATCAGGTCCAGCATGAGCCAGCTGGGCCAGAGCCACGGAGAGTTCTCAACCAGAAGTGGCCTTGTTAAATACTCTTTACTGGGTATGTTTTTCTGACCATTATTGATCAAAGGCAGGTTATACACCATTATTTTTTGCTGTAGCACAGGCAGCCAGTTTGACACTGTTAATGTCTCAGAAAAATCTTCCTCTGGTTTCCAGTTTGCAGGCATGTAGGACGGGTACCTGCTAAGTGGACATTCCCACTGCCTTCTTTCCAAGGGATCAAGGGGTATTTCTCCAAATAAGTGGATTCTCGCTTCTACAATGCAGCAAACCAGCACAGACGCCCTAAACTGCTTCCCAATTTTTTCCCTGAGTTTCTGTGACTGAAGTAAAGCTTGTAACTACAAAGGTTGGGTTTATCATTACTTTCAATTAATAACTTTGTCTATCCTTTTAATTGTAATTTCTTATTCACTTCAGGGAACTATTTACATGTATTTACATATATTTATTTATACACTTTAACAAATGTACTCATATTAAAACTGGACATTTCCCTGACAAGCTTAAACCTGTTTCCCTATCATTCAACTTCCCTTTCATTTCACCTTTTGTTTTGCTTCTTGGATTTTTTCTACTTTAAAACACTGTATTTTGTTGCTAAAGACACCTTTGGTTTCCAGATAGCCTTCCAATTTTGTTTAATTCCTCTCAGTAAATCACAAATGATATTGAGCATTACATTAATTTTTAACAAAACAACTGGGATGGGAATATGACAAACTGAAGGAAGCCAGAAACCACGGTCCTCTACTTCTGCTGCTACAAACAAAAAACATATTACAATTAATTCCTGCAAGTCCTTTCTTAAGCATGTAATCCCAATTACGGACACAGTCCTCGTGGCTTCAGGGAAAGTAACTTTAAGATCACAGATCTCAAGAGAGAAAAATTCATTGAGTTGTCTAAGAAAGAGTTTCTCTGGAAGCTGTAGACTGAGGAGAGTCATAGCACGACTGGAACTCTTTTTTGCATAACCAGATCAAATCTGGCCTTGGTAATAGTGAGAAATTATTACCATCTGAATTCTAATCCATGGCATATGCAGTCGGGGCTGGGTGGTCTCATTATAACTTCTAGGAGAGCAAAACTCATCTCATAAACCACCACTGCAGGTGGCACTTCAAATGGAGGTCTGTAGGCTCAGTGGTGTAACTCCACTTCTTTTTGAACTCACAGAGCATTTTCAGCAAGGGAAATGCAACAAAGTCAGTTGTCTTCATATTTTCTGACCCCTGAAGATTTCCACTAGATGTTTATGATCATTATTTACAGCAAGAAAAAAAAAAGACTTTAGGTGCATATTTTCTGCGGAGTGATATAAACTACAAATACTTAAGCAAACATCAGTAAGATGACCCCAACCCTTAAGGCAAGCAACTATGGGCCCCAGAGAGGGGAATGCTTCCAAAAGATGCAGTATGTGTTTTCAGGACACATGTACAAATAAAACTGACTTTTTAAAGTACAACAAATTAGGATTTATTAGACTTCTATGCTAAAGACAAGTAGGTATTTCCATACCCTTTAGCATATCGAATGTAATTGACCTCGTTGACTAATAGATTTGGAGACGTTCAACGTGTTTTAATCAACCTGAACTGGGCTCTGTATCAATTTATGTGAAGAGCCTTAACTGGTGTCTGTTTACTTCCATTTATATGGTTCCATTGCAAGGAAGGTCCTGCCCGCCCATCTCACCTCATTTTTGTTTCCATATCCATGCAAACCTGGTCCACTCTGCCACAGCAACAGCTAGCAGGCATCCTTGAGTGGCATCCCTGTGGTTTAAAATTTGCGTGCAAAATTATAGCTGGCCCAAAAGCAAGTCCAAAAGATCATCACCCATGGTGGCAGGACTGGAAGGGCAGCACTTCCAAACACCCCCTCAACAAGACACTTGATCAGTGGTGGCAGCTCAGTGAAGAGCAGATGCAGCAATATTTGCCATCCTCAGGAACAAAGAAGGTAGGGCTGCTTGTGCGTGAAGAGCCCTGCACTTTGGGCCAGGCATGTTTGCTCTTGGCTGAAAAACAAGTTTTTGACATGCAACAGCCTTGATAGGGAAGTTGCTGCTAAGGCACAAAAGTGATGCTGGTGAACTGAAGACGTTATTGTAGCTCACTGAAGAGCAGATACTACTTTTACATTTGATTTCAATGTATTTTGAATTTATTTGTTTTAAAAAGCATCTAGAATGTAGGAGACATATATATACATAATAAATCAGAATAAGTGAGGAAATGACAGCATAAAGAACTGAAGACTTTGAATAATATGTTTCATTTTAAAATTACAAGAGCATAAATGCACAAAATCGTAGAGGCCTCCATCCAACAAAGCACTTACATGTATACTTAATTTTAAGTCTCCCTACAGTCACGCTTTGCTGAATTGAGGCATAATAATGGTAAACTTCTAGGCCAAATTCTGGACTAAATTCAGTAGATGCAGATGTCTTTAAAAGGAAACAATATGTGTATGTAGAAAGCACATCTCTAGACACGCATGCCTGATCTCTTGCATTCATGTTCAGAAACTGTCAAATGCAGGAACATTTGTTTCCCCTGATTTAAAATACTTGCCTTGTTTGACACAGAGCCACTTTGCCAGCAGAAAAAATGGTCTCTGCCCAGAAGACCTTACAGTCTGAAATTTGGACAGATGAATAGCAGGTAAAATATAGAAAAGGATGGGAAGAGAGGAGAGCTGAAGTAATAGGCTCACATGGTTATTCATTATAGACATGTGCATTCCATGGTTGCCAAGTTATAAGTTTTAAATATAGAAGTTTACTTTTATGTACAAGTAATAATTATTAACAGAACACAAATCTTAGGGGGCTCTACAGATCATTTTGACAATCCAGAGCGAATGGGAGTTTTGCCACTCATTTCAATAGAGTCAGGCTTTTATTCTGAGACTCTGCTTTAACCCGTATGTCCCCAAAAGAGAGCACACAAAAACCTTTACAGCCCAACCAACTCTGCCCTGACCTATAGAGCCTGGAAACCTGGGTGCAAACATCTGGCAGCTCCCAGCTCTCAGAAAGAGGAAGTGTCATTCATCACACATCTGTAATCAGCAGCACACCGAGCAGTGACAAACCTTCCCCAGCCTTTCTTTACAGCCAAGCCTCCCAATTAACCTTCTGTCATCCAGAGGCCAAGTAGGAGACTCTCACAGAAGAAGACTTGCTCCACAACACCTCAACCTGCAATTCTGCCATGCTTTACTGAGATGAAAGGGGAAGCCCACGGTGTAGAACTGCTGGGGAGGAACGGTCTGTGCACATGGCCATACTCACAGCTCCCACCCCCTCCTGCAGCCCTGGGAGCCACTAGTGCCTCATACCCCCAGCTCACATAGGAAAAGGGATTTAAAACTGTCAGGCAGCAGCTTTCACTATTAACTTTCAGTTTTGAAACAGCTGAGATTTAGAGGCTTTGAGGAAATCTGGGTCTGATTTTTATTTTTAGATAAACTGCCAGGGAAATAAATCACACAATAATGATTTTCAGTAATTTTTATAGGAAAACTGACAACTCACTGTGGTGACTCAGTATTTGCAGAGTACTCTACAATATTGTGTAAGCACTTTAATTTCATCCATGATTGAAAGAATTCAAAGGGTCTGGGCTTTGTTCCTGTAGCACTTCGGAGGTGTTTCAGCATAAGGTGGGAAGAAGGTAGCAAAGGACAGACTTTGTCCATCTTGTTGCAGTAGACAGTTTCTGGAATCATTCAGTTATATGGAATTAACATTTCTTCTACTATTTCAGAACTTTCACCTCACCTAAGAGAAATAAAATCCAGTTATTACAGAGATGGAAACTGACATTAATAGTCACTGGTAAGATTGGAATAGTACAGGGGTTGGCCATGCTCTTGCCCCATTTCAGTGAATCTGCTGGGGAGGAAAGCTTTCCAGAAAGATTATTCTGAATAGCAAAATATCTTTGTAGTACTGGCAAAGAAAACCCCTCAAAAGTGGAGGTTTTTTTCTTTGCAAGTTTGGTTCCTTTCCCTTTTTTTTTTTTTTTTTTTTTGGGGGGGGGGGTGGTGGGGAGAGAGGGTTTTGGTTTTTTGTTTGGATGTTACTAAACTTCTCTCAAAAAAACCAAAAACACTCACATGTTAAAGTCAAAGAGGAGGCTCTGTCACCCCTCTAAACCAAGGCACAGGCTCCTTGGGCTCTGAGTAAAGAAACTGGCATTAGTTCAGTGACTTCAACCTGGCTCCACACTGTCTGAAAGGTCCTTTCACAGGGAAGTTAATGCAATATCTTGGCCTGAATTACCTCCTTTTTATCACTACCTCCATGCTATTTAGATATAGATTTTTTAGTTAAATGTATTTGTTAAATTTTAATGTTCTTTTGAAACACTGATGAATTCAAATACCACTATATGCAGCTTGCAGGGTCCAAAGAGTCACACAGTGGGAGTAAAGCTGTACTCAAGCCATGCTGAAGTAGTTTAGCCGGAGCAGAGGAGTTTTGTTTTTTCACTGTAGGCATGATGTAATAACCACCCAGCTGATAAGCTTTAACTAATTTGCAGTTTCCCATTTATTCTTATAAAACACTGCAGTAAGCTATGGTTGGATGGGTCTTCCCCCAGATTCCATACACTGTGAACTGATTTTCTCCCTGCCACATGTTCAGCACCACCAGACACTCGGCTGTCTGTGTGAGACAGGCATGCCCTTGTCCGAGGGGTTGCACAGACAGTCACTGTCCCCTGGGCACAGGCCAGGCTGAAGGCAGCCACTGCCAAGAACACACAGCTGCAGTGCATTTGAAGTGTTGCACAAACTCAGACTTTGGAGAGAACTAACTCCTAATGTAGCAATAATAGGATCAACCAGATATTATGTGAATGAGAGGAAATAAATACTGGATTCTTTATTTGCAAGTGTTCTTTTGGTTGGGATGATGGTTTGTTATGCAACTGAAACATGAGAAAAAACAAGGAACCAGTAATTTCCTCTTGCGCTCACAAGACAACACCAATTATTTGCTGAAGTTCAATTACGATGGACAAGGAAGTATAATGCCTAGGTCTGGTGATGGCAAGGCAAGAAAGGATTATTGGATCAGCTATCCCAACTCACACAGCAAAAGCTCCTAGACCACCAAAATAGCTTTGCATTAAGTTTAATACTTTAGACTTTGATTTACAGTTTCTGCATAACTAAATGATACTGTTCAGAGACACCTTGTGATAGGCTGAAGACCACCAAGACAGGCAGAACCCATCATGAAACCCAGCAGAGTTCCAGCAGGCACTTTGAAACAGCAGTTTTATTCCCAGCTTCCACTTCAGTTTACAGACATTGGTTCTTCCAACACATTTCCCTGCTAGCTGAAAAAGCTTCCTGGTACCCTGTATTTTCTTCCCATGAAGGTGCTTATACATTATAATTGAGTCACTTCTCAATCTTCTTTTTATAATGAAAGATAGAATAAAACAGCCTGCGGCCTTTAGAGCATAGGCAGCTTTCCAGAAGAGTTTATGAAGGAGTAGAGGAAGTCTTAATTTCCCTATTTACAATACAGTATCAGTCATCTCTCTTTTCAAACTTGCCAGAAGCTTTTGATTCCTTTTGGAAAAAGCTATATACTCACATTAAAAAGCACGTAAGCATGTCTCAGATCAGATAGCCCTCGGTCCCTCAGCCTGTTTTTGTGGACATAAGCACTATTTATGACAAACCAATTTGGACTTGCATGGCAGGTAAAAATGTAAATCTTGTCTAAAGCTAAAGCTCTAGTGCTACTTTTAACATCAGCTTTTATTTCACTGAAGTATTTTCTTTTCATAGAAGTAGATTTCAACTAATCTTACACTGATTTGAGAAAATCCTTTGCAGATCCCAGTGTCATTACAGACTGTTTGCAAGGGCTTGCCACTGATTGCTGCCAGCAGAGTCATCAATGGACAGGGGCTGCTCCCCCCACCAGCACCTTCTGGAGGCACTGCCCAGACCTCTGACACAGAGCTGTTTTCTGAACACAAGAACCAGCGTGTTTTGACTGGTTTGTACCATAAGCACCTGTGTATGATCTCATTATTTAAGAGGGAATCTGTGTGGAAATCTGGAGTTTCACCTCTGGTGGCACATGTAGCATCCCCCAAGAGCCGTGCCTCAGCCACCCCTCTGGGAGCTGTCAGGGTGGCACAGCTGCACAGACCCGCTCACAGCCAGGTGTGTGCCAGGTGGCCCCTCCACAGCAACCTGCTCCTGTGATGGTTACACAAATCCATCCCTGCCCTTGCTGGTGCCCATTGGTGGCCCAGCCCCTGGAGCGGTACCCAACAGCTCCCTGGGAAAGCCTTCCTGTCCCATTCCTGCTTCGCTGCCTGTGGCAGCAGCTCTCCTTGCTCATCACTGGAGACCCATTTCCATGAAATCTAGCAGGGGAGGCTCCCCAGTCCCCTTTTCCCCAGCGCCCTGGCCAGCCCTGCACAGGGCCATGCAGAAGGGATGTGCCTGAGCCACTGGTGATCATGGCTTGTAGGAGGAAAATGCTGCTCAGTTCCCTGACACAGCACAGCCACCGGCACCAACAGCATCGCAAATCCTGTCGGGGCTTCCCTGTCTGGCACTAAAACCATACCTATTATTTATGGATACCCCTTTTTAAAATTAGATGATTACAAATTAGAAAATACATGTCCTTAAATCTGAAAGCGCAAAGAGGGGCTATAAATATGCTAAGTCATTCTTTTATGTGACCTGAATAATTATGGAAACCGTAAGAGTTGCAATTTAAAAGGATTTTCAAAACACATCATCTTTCAAAAGATACATCAGTAGAAGGTCATCTGTGACCCCTGCATTGTGTGAATTTTCTGATGGAGTAGATAAACCTAAAGTAAAATGACAGCTGCCCTCTCATAATTAGCAAGTAGGAGGCTGAAACAAACTGAAAGCCACCCAAAATATCAATATCAAAGCACACACAAACGAATCAGCATGAAGATAAGTGCTGTGCTTAAATCTCTATGAGATGCTGTACTGGGCTTAAAGGAAGATGCTGATTTTTAATGCAGACACAATACATCTGTAATTATTATATACTACAATTATTGTAGCAGCATATGCAAATCTTGCACTGTGCAGCCTGAGACCAGACTGAGCACACAGACGAGTTTGTGCAGCCGTGGCAATCACAACACAAGCAGAGAGAAACCAGCATGTGCACATCCGACTTCCCACATTTGGGAGCCCATGGATCCACCCTTCTGTCCTATGAACCGTGTGCCCATCAGCCTCGTGTCAGAGCAACGTTCAGATATTCAGAAATCAGGACTGTCAGTTCTAATGGTAAGGGACAAGTCCCATTGTCTTCTGGCATATCACATTTTCTTTGAAATGACTTGTCCTAGATTTTTAGATTAAAAATAACGAGTCTATAATTCATATATACCACATAAATTTTATATTAAAAAAAAAAAGCCTTAAAACCATACCTACAGTACTTTAGTACCTGACTTGTATATTTATGTGACTATTGTTAGAAGTGACTAATTGGGTTTGATTAGCTTCATCATTAATATTCTGTCCATAATTTAACATGCTTCAATAAAATACCCTAAAGCAGTATAATGATTAGATTTCAGGAATATGTGTTTTGCAATTAAGTTGCTCTTGATTTTGATATGCAGATTAAGAAATGGTGGTCTCATTTAAAAAAAACTGCCCTTATTAACTCAGCAGTATACTCTGAAGATTAGGTAAGAAATCCAAGATTTTCTCTTTGTATATGCTAGTTAAAATGTATTTCAATCAAGCATATGTGGGCAAATCAGATTTGATTAGTTTAAGTTCACAGTCATTCTATCTAAATGAATAATGTGTCACCTAACATTGCAAAAATTTGATTAATAGTTTATCAGTTAATTAAAAATGGGGTTTAATTTTTCTTTTTTAGGAAAATGCAAGGTAGATATTCCTTGTCTTCATCATAAATGCAAATTATTTCAGCTTGAATCTATTGTTCCTTGCTCGCTTCTTAGCCAACTGGCAAGAAAATAAAGCTTTTAAAACCATCTCTTTTAGAGAAGCAGTAAAACTTTGTTTGCTTACACATATGGCTGCCAGTTGTCCAAGTTTAAGTGGGATAATTCCTGTACATCCTTATTCCTCCCCCCAAACTCTGCAGGGACTTTTTGGAGAGAGCCTTGGAGTGTCTTTGCTCCATCCCACAGCAGGTCCAGGAGGACTCTGCAAGTGAGGAGTCCAGGTAAGAAGGGTTCAGGGAGAAGAGAGACGATTCCAGCCACGCTGGGGAATAAAAGGGAGAAGCCCAGAGGACAGGCAGCCCTAGCCAGCCCCGAGAGGGGAGCACCACAGCCATGGGCAGCCCTTGGAGACTCGGGTTAGCCAGCAAGGGTGCCAGGCCTCCCTCTGCGGCAGCAGCTCCACAGGGCCATCAGCCCATCACAAACCCAGAGGGCACAGCAAGAGAGTGGCAGGCAGGGCTCCAGCCAGGTTGGGTGTCTGAGCACAGCTGCTCTGGGGTTGCACCATGTGTGTATATCTGTGTCTTATTTTATTATGTATAGAACATAGAATATTATACAGAGAGGAGAGCAGGATGAAGCTCTCAGTGGTGTGTGCATTTGTGCAAGCGCTCCGTACTTGTCTGCTCTGAATTCCCAACTGTGTGTGTGTATGTATATATATCTATATATCTCTATCTTTGTGGTGCATGCATTTGCCTAATGTAAATATATCTTCAGCCTTGCTGCTGGTTGGACCTGAGAACATGAAGCTGCAACAGCTTCACCTCTCTCAGATCCTGCTTGACATGTTTTTCTCCAACAATATGTAAGCAGAACAACTTGGAAAGGAAGGGGGGAAAACTTCCTCCATCTAAGAAGCTCTGAAAGTTATTTACAAACACTGACATTAAGAAAATGGCAGTGCTACAAAAAGAAACAAGTATGAAGAGTCAAAAACTGGGAAAACAAAAAACTGGTTTCCTTTAAGACCTCAATTAAGATATTTGGTGCAGCCACATGGTATAGTTTTAATTATATTCTCCCATATTACACTTTCTACATGATTTTACATTATCCAGTGCACAGCATGAATAGCACTCTCTGAATTAGCAAGCGTGAAATATGTACATCTACACATGACATTACCCAAATACACAATTTAAGATGCTTAGCAGAGTCTCCCCTAAAGATGCTCCTACAAGTCCCCATGATACCCTAAGGAAAACAGCCAGGATTTTAGCAGGGAACATAGCACAGCCTCCACACTGCAGGAAACAGTCACAGGAGGTGCCTCTCATCACTCTAAGTGTGGGACTGCTATGCAGAGCAGCCTGTGTGCTCCCTTCAAGCAACACCATCAGAGCAGGTGAGATGGGCAGGATGGTGCTTTCTCTGGTAACTGTTCAGCAACAACCAAGAAAATTTGCCTGCTTTTCTTCAAGAAGTCTGTTCCTTTTTTTTTTTTTTGCAGTTGAATTTTAATGTTAAAACCAGTCCAGAATATTAAAACTACCTACTCCTAAACAGTTGAATGAATTGCTCATGCATCCAAGTTCCTTCCTTCTCCCCTCCAGCACTGTCCTCCTTCTGGCTCATACATGCTGCCTCCAGTGCTCCAGGAATCCAGACAATTCCACCCTGTTTTCGTCCACTCAAACGTTTCTACATCCTTTTCAATCTGTGCAAATCAGACCTCTTATTTTAGTCCTTTTATCACTAACTCTTCTGTTTCCTTGTCACCTGTGCTTTATATCTTTATTTTCCTGTATAAGGCAGCCTCACAGAAATGACTGGAAAAACTATTACCCTTTCTCCTTCTCTCCATAGCCACTATTGCTGCCACATCAGGAAGAAATCAGCTACTTAATTACAGCGTATGAGACAGATAAAATGCCAATTTTGCCTCCTATTTATAATGATCACTTAATTTTGCAGGCACCCCACAAAGAGCAGAATCTGCATGCTGGTCCCTCGTATTTTCATATTGTTATTAATAATCTGAGCATGAGGGGGGTGAAAGACAGAAGAGATCATATTTGCTGCTGTACAGCTCTACACTAGCTATCATAACTGTAGCACAATAATCCTATTTGTGAGCAACTAAATGTATCTATATTAATCACTGAGTCATACAATTATTGAGGTTAGAAAGGACCTTTAATATCGAGTCCAACCGTTAACCCAGCACTAACAAGCTCACCACTAAACCATGTCCCTTAGTGCCACATCTACACATCTTTTAAACCCATCCAGGGGTGGCAACTGCCCCATTGCCCTGGCCAGCCTGGTACAGTGCCTGACCACCCTTTCAGTGAAGAAATCTTTCCCAATATTAAGCCTAAAGCTACCCTGGTGCAACGTGAAGCCATTTCTTCTTGTTGTTTTCCTTGTTCCCTGGGAGCAGAGCCTGACCCCCACTTGGCTGCACCCTCCTGTCAGGGAGTTGTAGAGAGTGATAGAGCCCCCCCCAAGGCTCCTTTTCTCCAGGCTGAGCCCCCCCAGCTGCTCCTCATAAGGCTTGTGCTCAGGGGGACAATCCCTGCCCTGGTCCTGCTGGCCACACTATTCCTGGTACAGGCTGGGGGCCATTGACCTGCGTGCCCACCTGGGCCCACCTGGCTCATGTTCAGCTGCTGCCAGCCACTGCCCCCATGTCCTTTTCCACAGGCAGCTTTCCAGCCACTCTGCCCTCAGCCTGGAGCAGCACATGCTTTCCTGACATAAACGGTCCCTTCTGACCTTATAGACATCTTTTGATTGATCAAGTAGAAAGAGAAATAGGGAAAGAAAAGCATTATTTGATTATCCATTGAGTAAAATTGTAAGAAAACTGTTAACAGTAAAGGACTTAAAAACCTCCAACTGCAAGTGGAAATGTACAATTACAGTGATGTGCTCAAAGGCTGAGTTAGGGGCCCTTGAGTAACCCTGAAATATGGATCCAGCAGGAAACAAAGCTCACTTCAGTGGAAGCTAGGAATGCTCAGACTTCTTAAAATCAGGTCCATAAAGACTAACACCTAGAGAAGTGTGTCCCTACACTAAGATAGTCAGAAACTAATTGGTCATGGATAATAATATAACATGCTTGCCCTCCACCATTAATATGGGGCTATATTAATATATCATGGCTTGGTAACATGGTATGACTGGAATCTATATCAAATGATTATGTCAATGGTCCATTAAGCAAATAGTATATTAAACCAATAGAAGAGCATCAGGTGTTTGCTGCATAAATGGGTATATAATAGCAGGTTTAAGATTTAACTAGACTCCCCAATAAATGCAATACTATATAAGCTGCAGGTTAGCAACAATTTTGCTCTACCTCGTTGATTTCTATATAGAACCAGACATAAGGAGCCATTTTCTATCCTAAGGTTTGCACTGTAGCCAATTAATATGAAATATTTTCCTATGAAAAGCCATACAAACATGACCATGTAATTCCCTTCTAACAGAAATGTTTCATTAGTGTTTCTGATAGAGGTCATCAATTCTTCTTCATGACGTTACTTCCATCTTGTCCAGCAATTATTTACAATACCAAGAACACCAAACACGTCTTCTATGCTTTTTTCCCCCCACCAATGTTTGAGTTCAGCTTGTCACAAAAGTTTAGTGATGATGAAAACTCTTGGAAAGGAGCCCATGCAGGATGAAAACAGGGCAAGCCTCCCCTTCCTGTAGTGCCCTGATGTTGAAAGGAAATTATTCAGATGAAAGAGGTTTGACTTCTGTACCCATTCCCCCTGCAGGGCAGTGATGAGGACTTCCAAAAAGGAAAAAAAAAAAACCAACGCTCACCACAACAAATTCAAGTTGTAATTGGAGATATTTATCCACATTTCCAGGAATGCATTGAAATTGCAACACTTGCACAGGTCACCAAGCAGCCATCATCTGACATCTGACCCAGCCACACCAGGTGGAAGCTGGACAACAGTGTGAAGGTGAGGGGCACCATGGAACAACGGGAAGGTCACAAAGAGCTAAGTCCCTCCAACACAGCATTAGCCCCAAAGTCACTCCAGTAGTGTTTTGCTGTACAGCCTCTGCCAGGGATCCCCAAGATTTGCCTGGCCTCTCTCACTGCAGCTGCCAACAGAACTCTGACAAGAGGCTGGGTTGCTCTGTACCTCCCCAAGCCTTCCAGCCTTCATCTTCAAACCATCCGAAAGGAAAACCCCTTCCACCTTATAAAGAAAACACAGGAGATCATTCTTCAGACAAACAAAGAAACCGAAATTAAATTATAAAAATCTTTAAGCGTGTTCCTGTGTACTGTCCCACCAGCAGAGCACAGGGCTCATGTCCTTCAGCACACAGCTAAATCATGGCAGCAATCACTCCCCCACCAGCACCTTCCCAACCTGCCTGTCCTGTACACTAGATCAAGAGTCACCTTTTTTTGTGTATCCTTTAACAAACTCACATAAATAAAAGCCATGTGGTATTGATAGACACTATTACTCTATAACAAAGACTTCAAAAAACAACACGGATAGGAGATGCTGAACCCAAAGGTTCAGGGCAGTTATTATAAACTAAAAAGGAATTCAAAAATAAACGACTAAATCACTCAGTACAAGCTGCAGCTGGGGGCCAGGGCCACATCTCTCCCACTGCATCAGGCAAGGAACAGCACAGCTTTGGGGGGCAGAGACCCTGCATCCCAGGACTCTCCCATCACTGTCTGTGTAGTTCAGGTGTGCAGCCCTGGCTTTGGGCAGCTCAGCTGCAGGTCCAGGCCCTGCCCCCAGGGCAGGCAAGCTGCCATCACTCACTGCCTCTTCTCCACAGCGGGGCTGTCACCACCACTCCCTTGCAGCATGCTCCTGGGGTTCCAACGCAGCTCTCCCCACAGCTCTCCCCACATCCAACCCAGTGCTAAGGGCTGCCCAGTGCAGTTTCCATGCACCTCTGCCGAGGCCTCCCCCAGCCGCTTTCCCCTGACAGGATTTTTCCCCAGCACACACAAGTTACAGCTCTTCTGGTTCTCTCACACATCGAGCACAAACTGCTGCCCTCCACATGTGTTTTCTGTTCACCGATACACGGATCTGGTGACAGTAATCCTCTTTAGTTTCAAAATGGTTAATGGTTTTGGGCTCAGCTTCTCTCCACTGTGTGTTCAGCTTTCTGGCCTCTACAAAGCGAGCATGAAACAGAGTTTCAGACACTTCTGTTCACTGTGCACAAGAGTAAAGTGCTTGAAAAGATGCAAGATAGTGAAAAATCAGTGCGGTGTGTTTCTGCCTCATTCATGCCTGCCAATATCATTTTAAAAAAATCAATAGATTGCAATTTGCATTCATTTTAATACATTTGCATAAACTCAGGCAAATACATTGAAAGCTTTGTCCCTAACAACTTTAAAGTTATGCTGGAGCAAAACACCAGCACCAAGAGCTCACTGCAAGCTGCTGCAGTTAAAGCAGGCAGGTCTTGCTCTCCCTGCTCGGTACCACCTGGGCAGGCAGTGTGGGCAGGGAGCAGGGCTGGGCTCTGCCCTGGAAGCACACTTAGGAGGGATGGGCACGCCTCTGGTTACAGCAAGGCAACCATTTGGTGAGCCCAGACTGGTTTTATGACTGCAGGTTAAGTTCTCAGGCTCTGAGTAGTCTGTGTTGTTTCACTCCCACATTTTGGAGCCCGGTGTTCTCACTACCTGCAGCAGCCACTGAGCAGGAGATAGTTCAGGGACACACAGAAATGTGGTTTGACATTGGGATAGTGAGGCTGGAGCAAGCTAAAAATCTTTCTTCCCTTGACTGAGCCTCTAGGTCAGATCTGTGAGTTTACCTGGCTCCACCAGCAACTGTTTCTCTTTCCAAGAAGGTGTGTTTCATCTCCCAAATCCATGACAGATCAGGTATTAAATGTGTTGCAAGACTATGGGATTGCTTTAAAAAGCATCAGGTTTGCTGGCTCTCAGTTGTGTTCAGCCAGAGCAGCATCCCCTCAGCCTGTGGTACAGCCTGCTACATAGTGGGACTGTCCCATGCCTTGCAAGGCACCTGGCACTCCCTGGCATGGCCTAGGTAAAACCAAGTAGGCAGGGCAGTGCAGAGCTGGCAGGGAAAGCCACAAGCCCCTATATCCACATTGCACAGCCCAGCGTTGGCACTGTGCAGCTCAGTCCTTCAGGAGGGCTCACAGAGCACCCTGCCACCCCAGAGCAGCCATCCCCCACCTCTCAGCATGCAGAGTCTGAGCAGAGACATGACTTCTCTAAGGTTTGTAAGCCACGTTGTCCTGCAAAAGTGATGCTGGTGACAGACACAGCATGGTGCCCCTCAACATCAGCAGTCAGCCACAGGCCACAAGCAATGCCACCAGAGCCTACCAAGATTTAAGGGAAGAAAAACAGTGCTGCTTCCAGGCCTAAAACCAAAAATACAAGGGTAAAAATGAAATGAGTAATGGCTTTTGTGCAAAATGTGTAAAAAACATCATGGAGAGAATAAAATCTGCAGTTGGCTGGAATATGAATAGTAAAAAAATTCACAAATACACCAAGGCCTTCAACATTGCATCTGGACCAAAGAGGAGCAATGCACTGGAAAAAATTCTCTCAAATTCAGTTCAGAGAAGCTGATTTCTGATGTTCTTTAACTCAGAGCTTGGAATAATTTTTTCCCCTGTAGGAACTTATACAAAAATGACAAAGAAGGAAAAATATATAAAAAGCCAAGAAATAATGACTTTTTAATCTTTGATGATATCTACTCAGAGGGTAACTATCTACAAGGATTGCAAAATTTAACCTATCATTTCCACAGTGACAACAGAATTTATAGATTAAAGATTTATAGAATTTAAACATTTGGAACGAAACCATCTGGCTCCGCAATAGCCAGCCCCAGACTTAGTGCTTCAATAGCTAGAGCTCTTCTCACTGAACAAAAGCCAAACCTCAAGTCATCAACAGCATCTGGCTATGATAAAGCCTTGCTCCAACACCAACTATTCAGAGATGCACTGCTAAATTAGCAGGATGCGCCTGAGAAGTTGAACTGCACAAAGGGCTAAGTGGAGACATAGTAAGTGTCCTCTGGGAAGGCTGGAGAAAGTGCTGAGCATGTGCCTCGCTGGGTCAGGAAGAGGAGGATTGAAAATGAGCAGACAGATTAAATTTTTTAAATCTGCTCTCATAGGGGTCAGTTACTGTCCGGGTGCTTACCGATGTCGCCAGCTGGGGAGGAGGCAGCTCCTGGGAGTAGCCAGGGGGGTGGTGCCATGCCAGGGAGGGTGGCAATGCAAAACCCAGCTCCACTTGCCCAAGGAAGCCACCTCCACACTCTCTCCCGGCCTGCCCCCATCCTGGGGTTGGGGACCCAAACCATCCAATTCCCCATCAGGGAAGCAGGGTCTCCAGGGCTGGGATGGCCAGAGGCTTGCTCCCCACCCAGCCCCACAAGCCCATTTTGAAGCCGCTTCTGTTCCTCAATGTTAAGGTACAAATAGAAAACTTGAGACAAATCTCTGACATTTTATAACTGCATTTGCACTAACAAATGTAGACGACACATTTATTGACATTGTAACAACTCCTCCAGGACAACTACATTTTTAAAAAAATGGAAGAATAAAGATAAATCTCCCATAGATATTGCAATGAATCTTACCCTGACATCCTAACAGCTCTGATTCAATCCTTGAATAGGGAAGAGCTCATTAAAAATATCTTCCCCAGCCGCTGCATGGGGCCGATGGCTCCTTCAGCCCAGCCCCAGCGACTCCCGCATGCAGCTGGTGATGCCAGACAGGCACAATTTATGGTTTCATGAATTTGATGAAGTGATATATGCACTCAGATTAGTATGTTTGTAAGAATTGTAAAGGTTTCAGGCCCAGATTTTGTGAACTACAAGTTTAAATGGCCCGCGATTACTATGACTGCATATGCAAATTAGATCAGCACAGTTTCACATGTAAATGGCCATAAATTGGGCACGCCGAGCCTGCTGTGGACTCACTGCCACTCCACCCGCCTGGCACTTGAGCCAGCCCCTGAACTCTCCACACCTGCATCTTGCTGGTGCTGCTGCCCTCAGGATCCATCCACACAGCTCCGTCAATGCTGCTGGGAAACGTGGCTGGAGGCTCAGGTTTGGGCTGGGGAAAGCACAGAGTGATGCACAACCAGGGCATGGCAGGTGACAGGGTCTGCAACCCCAAAACTGAGCCAGTACCTCTCCAAGGAGGTTGCTTCTCTCATCTCGTGAAATCCTCACCCAGGCCTCTGCCAAGGGCTTGTCCACGCTGCTAACTCACCAGCAACCAGAAACAAACTTTACCCCAAAGTTTGTTGCACAGACTTGGTTGCACTTCAGAATTTTTGCAAGTTTTCCAGACTTCAGAGCTTTCCTCCCAGGCCAGTCTCTCCCTCCTGGGTTTTGATTGGAGGCATGAAGTGTCCATAGTTAATGGGAATCCTGAGCCACAGCTGTGAAAGTTGAGACCGAGCCCTCATTTTAAGGCAATTTGGCAGATTTGAACCTAAACTGGTGCATTTCCACCAAGGCCTGGAGCTTTGGTGCACTGCAAGGCAGCATCTTGCCTTTGTGCGGAGCTGGGGACACCCAGCTTTGGGGCCCAGGGGAAGATGCTGCAGCACCTGGGGACACTGCAGAAGAGCCACCCCATCCAGATAGAGCAGCTTCTGCTCTGTTTCCCTAACTATCTCATTTGCGCACTGTATTTGTTGTTGCTCTTTTTAATGAAGAAAGACTTCAGATCTTCAGCCACTGACTAGGAGCTCTTCAAAAAGAAAAAATTCAAAGGCTAAAAGCCTAATATTAATGAAGAAAAACAGAGCTATGCAAGCCTCAGACAACTAATAACCTATACAGAGCTATAAAGATTTGCTGGTCTTTAGTAAGAAGCAAAGCACCAAGAGTTTTCATATAATAGGAAGAGTCCAGCATTCAGTCTATCTGAACAAGATGCTTTAGGCTTAGTTTCCTCAAGACTTTTGTGCCATTTATGGACCATTTCTGCATGTAAAACAGGAAATTAGTGCATTAAAAATGACTTATGCACCAAATTAGTCTGTTTTCATACCCACAAAATCCCAAAGCAGCTGTATTTAACTCTGACCCAAGTATTCACCTCAGGGGTGAATTACCTAGAGAAGCTGGAGTCAGATGGAAAAGCATTTGCAGCTTTAGGAAGCTTATTTTACATATTCACCGATAACTTCATTTTCTGGAAACAAGTGCAGATTTGGTGCATGTTTTGCCATGACCCGGCGTGGCAGGAGCTATTCCCATAGCACCAGATCCCCACAGTGCTGCCCCTTCTGACCATGGCTGCTGTTCTCGTGTCTTTCCATTTTAGACAAGGCCTAAAGTTACATTCCAAAATAAAAAATGAATCCAGGGCTTCCAACCTCAGTAATCTGCACACGTTGCAGTGCCACAGCTCCCACACCCTGCTGCTGCTGCTGGGCTGCAAATCTCACACAGGGATGGGCACACAGGTCTTGGTATCCCACACGGAATACCCCTTCCACATCATCCCATGCCTGACACAGGGGCTGAAAGGCACTTGGGAAGGAAAGCTAAACATGTTGTACAACAGCCTCCCAGACTATGGAACTTGTTCCCACCCATTTTTGGGGAATTTTCCAGAAATATGGAAATTTCCTCCCAGTGCAGGAGGCACCACGCAAAACTTCCCTGTAACTGTTGCTCAGCCTCTGGGTGTGGATTAGCCTTCAGGAGGTCACAAGCAAGAGCTGGAATAGAAATTTGCTTCTTTTGCTCTCTTTAACTCAACACAATCTCCTCTGTTTACATCTGCAAGCTACATCAGCAAAAACATCCTGCACAGATGAACTCTACAAGTACATAATAAATAAATAATAACAATAACAGTTTGTGTTAATATAGCACCTCTAATCCAATTATCTGAAAGCTCTTTGCAAATACTAATTAATTAAGTCTTGCAACACCCCTGTGACATAGGTTATTATTATCCCCACTTTATATATGATAAACGGGAGTCACCAGAATTCTGCTTCCCCCAAGCACATGTTTAGAGCAGCACAGCCAGAGCCATGGGCTGTGCTCCAGCACCACACATCACAAAAACCCTCTGAAAAGGGTTTTTTTTGGTAGAGACCATCACAGTACAACAGCAGAAAGGTGGGAAGCTTCCCAGCCGTTACAACGTACCACCAGAGCCAGCCCTCACATACAGCCAAGCACCGGGCTCCTACTTGCTGCTTTCCTGACCCAGAGAATCCCTGCAGGCCTGCAGATGCTCACAGAGGGAAGATGAGGTCACACCTTACCTCTCCAGCTGGCAGCACAGCATGAAGCAATCATTATTTGCCTTGGGTCTACTCCAAGGCCAGGCTTGCAAAACAGAGAGGTGCTGAGAAAGAACTCAAGCCACAACAGGGCTCCCAGGAGCACAGGGCTCTTTCATGGCTTTGGTTTCCTCCAGGTGCCGTGGATTTCAGCATCCCCCTGCAAACGCTGGAATTGATGACAGGTGGAGCCATCTGTGTTTCATCGGGAAATGGTCCATCCCAAAAGCACAGGTGGGTGGAGATTGGAGGCAGTAGTGCCGCCCAAGGGCTCCCTCACCCTCTTGCCTGTGGCAGCCTGGGAGGCTTGGGCTCAGCCCCAGCTACACACAAAATCCACCCTGCTGCCTTTTACCTGTCTCAGCAGTTTCAATGCTCACTTTATTCATCAACCTTTAGAAGAAATCCTAACATCATGAAAGCAAATGATTTTTTAACTTGCATTTTATGAAAAATTAATTGTTTAAAAGAAACAGGGTTGCTGCTTGCTCTCTGTGGAAAGCAGGCTGGGTTACTTTATGTGTCAGGAAAGTTGAGGCAAAATATCTCCGAAAATGACCCTTTTTTGCTGTCTTCTGACAGGGAAACACATTTGAAGGGCTTCACATTTGCTACAACTTTTTTATGGCCACACTGTTTTTAATCATCTTCTGTAGTCTGGGAGAGCATTTGGAGCTCCCTGGACCAACAATCCAAGTCCTCTTTGGCACACTTTGGGCAGGAGTGTGGTTGGAGCCATCCATCACCTCATTTCGACTTACCCCAACACCAAAGAAATGGTGTGAAAATGGAAATATCTTACATTCCAGTTGTACCTTTTCAGGACCATGCTGACCTTCGCTCCAGAAATGTGTTTCTGTCAAACTCATCCCTGCTGTGCACTGAGCTGTGGTCTGCTTGGTAGTAACGGGGGCGAACCACCCTTTCATCTGCAATGAAATCCATCCTCCCCACTTTTAACATCCAAGTAATAAAATTCACACCGCTAAATGAAAGATGTTGTTAATTATTTCATGGACTCGTTGCCAATTCATTCTCTCCCGTGTTCTAGTGAGGTCAGTTAGGTGCTGCAGCTTCCCTGCTTCCCCAGCAGCACCACACGTGCCATGTGGAGAAAAATGGGCAAGGAGGTGTATTGCTTTAAGTCAAACAAGATAAGGCATGTTTGCCAGTTGATCACTAAACCTAAGAAAGATCAAACGGCTCCACTGGAGGAGAACTGGGTACAGCAGCTCATAGCAAGTGCTGTGGCTAATTCCAGACCAAAGGGGAAGCAGCATAAGAGGAAATTTATGAGTAAGCTCTTGAAGTAATGAAACGAAAGTAATGCTGATTGGCCTCATTTGCAGCAGTTCAAAAGCTGATCAGCATCGCTGAAGTAGTGAAGGATCAACTGACAATCATTTCCGTGGCGAGGAGCGGAGCTGACCCGCAGAACACAGCACGGGGGGTCTGGGCAAGGGGGGCCACAGCTGCTGGCCCCCAAATTCCCTCTCTGCATCACCCGGACGTCCTGCTGGCCCTGCTGGGGCACCAGCCCAGCTTCCTTGGGAAACGGGGAATGCAGTGCTGAGTGATGACCGGAGCAGCTCACATGAGGCTCTAACATGGAGGGACAAAGCCGGAGAGCGGGGAGTGCCCAGAGACACCTCCCAGGAGCTGAGTGCCGGGCATGGAAAGCACTGCCCGGTGCAAAGAGGAACCTGTGACCGAGCGGGCTTCACAGGGACAGGACGCTGGCTGAGACCCCACCAAGCGCTCACCCTGTCCTTGGAGCTGGAGGGGCTGTGGCAGCCCGGGGGGAGCATGGCCCCTGCAGCACGTGGTGCTCCCTGTGCGCAATCACAGGAGCCAGGAACCAACAAATCCACACGAAAGCTGCTGGATCTTCAACAACCCTAGAGCCTATATTTGGGATAACAACGGTTTGTAGTGTGCTCACACAGAAATGGGGCGGGGAGGAAGAGTGGCACATTTGTTACTAATATACCTTTGCTTCGAGACTGAGTCTGACCCGTGTCCCGGTCAGAGTTGTATGGGAATACATTATTTGTGAGCATGGAGCCATCTGGAAAACATGTGATTCCACTGAGTTTGGACAAAACCATCTGCCTATAGGTTGCACTGACATGCTGATGGAACATGCAGTTTATGGAAATGTTTGTCTCTTCCTGGCTGATGTGCTGTATTATGACTAATTTTTGAAGGCCACATTGCATTGAGTCAGGATGTGCAGTGGAAACAACATGCCTGATAAAATCTTTTGTGAGACAATGAGATGAAATATGTACATTTTGAGACTGTGGAGGGAAAAAAAAAATGGCCTTTTTAATCTACACATTGATTCAAGTCCTTATGTAAACACAAAATCGCTGACCATAAACAAATACAGCCAAAACTCTTGCGTTTCCAGTAGTGTTTCACATACCTGGGTGGGGAAAAAGAAGATGAACCCCAAATTAGTTGAGTGCTTTTGAGCTTTGTATTTTGACACTGGACACAGTGAGCTGGTTTCGTTTAGTCACTGTAATGGGGGGAATACGAATCCACAGCTGCACCAGCAGTTTTACAGCACACAGTGGTTGTGCCTCAGTGAATTTCTTCCACACCAAACTTTATTAACGTGAAGAACAAAATCCTCTAAGGGCCCAAGGTTTCCCGCGTATCTGTGCTGAGGCCCCGCGTGAGGCTCTGAGGGCCGGGCTGCTCCGCCAGGAATTTCCTGCACGAGAAACTTGTTCTTTTGGGATGGGGGAGATGGAGCTGCGAGGGGATAGACGGGAGTCTGCGGGTACCGCGGGGAGGATGCGGTGCCGCGGGGAGGATGCGGTACCGTGGGGGGGATGTGGGTACCGCGGGGAGGATGTGGTGCCGCGGGGAGGATGTGGTGCCGCGGGGAGGATGCGGTACCGTGGGGGGGGATGC
>VZRV01000329.1:171078-205027 GCA_013398115.1 Falcunculus frontatus
GGACGGCGGGGCGCCGGCGGGGGAGATGCGGAGCGGGCGCGGCGGGAGGCTCTGCGGGGCTGTGCGGAGCTCGGCGCGGCGGGGCCGGGCGCGGCGCGGCCCACGAGGTGGCAGCAGACCCTTTGGAATGCGGCGGCGGGGCCGGCGGCAGGCGGGAGCTCTGCCGGGACAGCCCGGCCCCGCCGCGCCGCGGGACCAGCCGCCTCCGGAGGGGTTTAACGGAGCAGCGGGACCGGCCCGCCTGGGCGGGGCCCCCTGGCAGGGCTGGGCGGTGCGGGAGCGTCCCCAGGAGGTACCTGGGAAGGAGGGACAGCATCCTCAGGCCGTAGCGGAGCATCCCCAGGCGTAGCGGAGCATCCCCAGACGGTAGCCTGGGCTCCCCCCGAGGTGCAGGGGGCTCAGCCCTAAGAAGCGCTGCCCTGCCTCCAGCCCCCTCTGCCATCCTCCCCGGGACGCCCCTTCCCGCTGCCGCACTCGGCGCAGCTGCTGCGGGGCTGCCGGAACGAGAAGGGACTTAATGTTGTCGAGATCTTTTAAACGTCACAACAGGAGGAAATTGTACCTGGAATAACTTTGGTTCCCGGGAACAGCCCCTCGGGGCGATTTGGAGGTAGCCTGACAGGCTCTCGGGGCAGTGGGGCTGCTGAGGACACGGCAGTGCTGGGGCTCACATGGTCCCTTTGCCCACCCCGTGTGCCACAGGCGGAAACAGGTTCCTCTTTTCCTCTTTTTCTACTTCGTCTGCCTGCTGGGGCAAAATTATGACCAAGCAGCCCTGCACTGTTCACCCTCCTCCGGGAGCCGTGTCCTCGAGCATCACTGCCATGGTGCTGTGACGGGGCCGAGCGGCGGGCGGCCCCCGCTGCCGGCTGGGACGAGTGGGGCTGGGTTTGACATCAGCTACGAGGCACGATCAGCGCCGCAAACCCAGACAGGGCACCAGCAAAATTCAGCGGCTGCCAACCGTATCTGGGGACCTGCGGGGTGATGGCAGATGGCGGGAGGAGTTTCTTTATAAACTGAGAATGCAGACGTGGAATTGCTGTCCACACTGATTTTCCCTCCAAAAGAGCTCACGCGCTGATAGAGACTGCTACACATCTCCGCAATTAAGCAGTCAAGACGTGCTGAATAATAAATGAGCGCAGAAAGGCCTCGGCTGCAGCTGGGACCGAGTCCCCTGGTAACTGTGACAAGTGCAGCAGGCACACGCCACGCTGGCAGAGCGCTCCCGGCCCCCGGCTGTGCCAGGGAAGCTCCTCTCTGAATTCAGAGAGCGGCTTTCTCACCACGGCCGGAGCCTTCTCCCTCGCCTGTCCCTCCTTGCCTCCCCATCCAGCACGGGCGATCAAGCCCGAAGACCCAATTACTGTCCCCACCCGTCCCCTCTGCTCTCAGAGGCCAGTTCGCTGCCACCTTTGCACCTCTGATACACAGACCACTGCCCACTTTAAATGAGTTGGGGAGGTAGTGTGTATACATGTGAGAATAAAGGAAAAGGTAATTAAAAGATATGACCTACATCAAGCCAGACCATCAAGTGCCTGTTACATTAAATAAGGTGGATGAGTCCTCCTGCTCAGTTTTAGCATTTACTTTTGGGCAAAGCATGAGCACAACAGCGTTTCCCCTCCCCCTCCACACTTTGAGTGGCAATATACCTTTGTTTAAAAGACTGTAAGGAGCAGAGAAGTAAAAGGATTTGAGGTTATTGCTTGAGTGGGCAGGAGAACATGAAAATTCAAAACATCCCAGCAGCCTATAGATGTAGGCAAACTCCTGGCTGTTCAGGCAACTGATTGTTCAATAAATGCAAATGGACAAAGCAAAGCATCACTGAACTTGAGAGATAAAGGTCCCCGAACAATAGAGGCTTTTTACAGCATTGACTCAATTTTTTTTTTCCTGTTTATATAAGTAAAACCCAATTTGAGCAACTGGAGCAGCAGCTCTTTACAGTGAAAGATAATTTGTCTGGAGCAGCCAATAAGATAGTTTAAGATCCTCTAAAGAAAGCCCAAAATATGTATCCTCATTTCATTAATAAATGGCTTGAATCCAAGCATAAAAACGATGTGACTTTAATGGTTTTTCCAACTGGTAGCCACATTCCTTGTTAGCGAGAGATCCCATGTGGGAACATTAAAGTGAGACAACCCCACACAGGCTGGGAGTGATGAAACATGACCTAGCAGCTTCAGCACGCAACAGAGGATGGAGCTCGGTAATAAAATATTCAAATAAGCAATTCAGCCCTAAATGATGCTCACTGTCCAGATTTTGAAACTGGGGTTTAAAGATCTTCATATTTTGAAGTGCCAAGTTTCCATAAGTAAATATGAAACTGAATGTCAAAAGCTGGTAATTATGACCTGGTTGTACCTGGATATCTGTCTGGTTAATTTAAACACATGGTTTGGTTAGTCTGGGAAAACTATCAAAATCTAGCATCTCTTTGTGAATAAATCTTTGTGAAGTTGGCATGCCACAGGTAGGAGAAGGGTCATGTGATATGGTATGTTCTCATTTTTTGCTTCAGTAGATTCATTTTTTATTGAATAGCAGAGTAAATATTTAAGCAAAACTAGTGTAAACTGCTGGCAGGTATGCCATGCTAAGTAGCAATCATTTACTTTTAAATAATTAAAAGTCAATATACAAGCATAGCATTCTTGTTGCAGCACAGCACACGGTGCCACCGCTCTGCCTACATGTCACTTCAGAGCCTGATTTACTAACAAAGCGTTTAGCTCAGCTCATTTGGAGGGAAAAATAAAAGGAAGTTTTTAATAACCCACCCTCCCTGTTGTGTGTGTTTGCAGGTATTTTGGCTACACAGACCCCAGCTATTTCTGAGTAAGGCTGAGTCTCCATTACTTGTGGGGCTGGTAAGGAAAGCCCTGATTTCCTTTGCATTATGCATAGTGGAAGTGTCAGGATGGCTCTGATGGTGTTTAATTAAATATTTGGCAGTGTTTAATTAATTAAATATTTAAACATTAAATACTAAATAGGATGTGATGTCTGCTTAGTGGACATTATGTCTCAATAGCCATTAGTCATTAAATAGGACTCAAATTGGCCCTAGAAGACTCCCCTTAGCTAAGCAAGGTCTTAAGTACATGCACTTTTGGATCTTCATTAATAAGTAATAGAGGCCAATTCAGACTATGTAGCAACACAGAGATCCCTATTAATGGAAACGTTAATGTCTCTGTTTGAGACCAGGCTCTCCAGTCTAGACAGCAGATGAGCTGCTCGGGTGGAGGGTGGGGTGTGGCTCCTCGGGCAGTGCACAGGGCTGTGGCCAGGGTGGGAAGGCAGCGACAGGAAACATCCCCACCATGGCTGCAGGGTGCCTGCCAGCACAGCACCTCCACCGGAGCAGCCAGCACATGCCTGTGGCCTACCAGCACCACCACGTCTCTGTGGGACTATTTTGGGTTAACTTCAGGGGATTTTACATTATTACATGGTTTCGTGTTGGCACACACTTGCGCTCGCTGCTCGCCCAGGGAGCCCTGTGCAGCCACCTCAATGTAAATGAGAATCAGGCTCCTCACACCCACCCTTGGCCAGATTCCCACCAGTGTTGGCCACAGGCTGATCCAGCCAAACATTCCCACATGCCAGCACTCTCAGCCTGCACTCTTCCCACAGCACCAGCACAACAGCTTACATGCTGACAACTAAGCACAGGCAGAAGTGCGTGGTAAAACGGGGTCTATAAAAGTGAGGGGGACTGATGTTTTAAAGATTTTTCTGTAATATAATTTTAGCAGGGCAACAACATTTTACAGGCCCATGTGGTTTTGAATTTGCTAATTTATTATTCTCTATTCCCCAGACAACTACTAGTGGCAAACACTTCATACTTTTCACCTCAGTGGTATTTTTGGTAAGATTTATTGTTTTTACCATTAGATCCAATGCTGCACTCTAACACACATTCACACTGCCTGTCAGCACCACGCTGCTCAGCAGAGGTTGTGTAGCCCACACTAGGGACCCTGGCACCCACCCTGCCAGTGATCTGGGGCTTTTCAGGGCGTGATAAACTGATTGCAACTTAAAGCAACTCTGAGATTGTTTTAAATGATGCTAAAGTCAAATTAAAATCCAGCAGAGGGATCTCTAATTAATTCAAGGTTTTACTTCTTTGGGGAACTGTGGTAACATGCCATGTGCTATCAGTGGGACTCGCAGAGGGTCAGGGGTGGGCAGCCAGCAGGGCCACTGCAAGGGGCCTGGTGTGCTCCTGCCCTGGTGCTTCTCTGAGGATTCAGGGTTCATAGATCTCCCGTGCCTCCCAGGCTGCAAACACGCTGGTAATCGGATTGTGCTTCTGCCTAGTAGTTCTTACTTGAAATATCATTGAGTTAGCTCTTGAGGGATTTGTGTCTGGTGACATATATATTGGTACCGAAGTCAGAGGTCGCCTATTGCAGAGATCATCTTGATAGGATGATTATGACAAAAGCCATGCTGGTTAGAAGACCCTCTAACTAGATTTGGCCGTCTTCTTTCAGAGTCACATTAGCGGATCCTGGTTTCTCTCTCAGTTTTAGTGATCCAATCTTTCTTCTTCTGAATTTCTCCCTTGGGAGCTTTCTACACAGACATTTTAATATATCACACTATACTCTGCAGAAATCATTTGCTTAATAAAGAGACTGGATATTTTTTAATTGTAACATTTGCAGTGTTCAACAGCAGCCACGATGCCCACACCTACACCTGGCATGGGCTGGAAAGGGCTGGTCCTGGACCAAAGCCATCATAGCAGTGAGTCAGTGCTTTCACCTTCACATTTCCACCATGCACAGCTCCCAGGGCAGCTGGGACTGGCTTTGGAGGGGCTGGTGTGACTGCTGGGAGCAGTGCTCTGCAGAGGATGTTCCTCCACCATTTTGCTCCATGCAAACTCCAGCTGCACCTTTTGTAGTTTTTGAGAAATTGTCAGTGATGGGATAGGCACTATAAAGCGAGCACCCTATCAAATATTAAGCAGCACAGTCAGTCGCTGAATTACCAGCTAACTGCCAAACGCAGGCTTATTTTTCACTTTTAACACTTCTTGTTGCACAATGTCAAGCTGTCAGAAGACACTGTCTGCAGAACACAAAACAAGTATCAGTGCCACGCTTCCTAACAATTCAGACAGCCTGCTCAGCATCCTCTGCCCACACCACCTTCCCAGGTGACACGAGGTGAGCCCACATGAGCTGCAGGTGGGCTGTGCTGCTCTCTGCACTCACTGCTCTCCCAGTTATTTCTCCTGGTAGCTTTGCATGCTTGTTGCGTGCTGTTAAAAGGCTTTTCATTTCCTGACAATTTATAAATATGTATTGGGCCTGAAGGATGAGGGTAAAGCAACTGCTGTTTCTTTTTTTAAAGAAAATTAAACATGACAAACTTAGTTATTCATGCAAACCATCCGCCTGTTATCTCTGATTATGCAGGATCCAAATGGTGAAGCTGAGTGAATGAGTGCATTCATCAAAGTAAACTGTCAGAGGCAGGAACACTGGGTTTAACCTACCCCTACCTATTCTCTTTTGTATTTATGTTTCATCATCTTCAACAGGCAGTGCAGTTGCTTGGTATCAGGAGCACCTATTTCACTACCCTCTTTCTCTTATAGGGGGTTAATTAGCCTCCAGAAAACAGAAGAGATGCTATGTGTAGTGCTTTTCTGCTTTAAAACATCACTTCACCAAGGTATTTTAAGCCTGTGGGCCAGAACATATGGTATTTCAGGGGCAGAAGCTGGAGGCACAGGGCACACGTGTCCCTGCACTCACCCAGCATGGAAGGAGCTGTGGTGTTTTGTTAAACCTTGGCACTCGTGCATGGGAGAATTAAGTAGAAATAAACTTCACACACTGGAAAGTGACAGACTGATTTTCACCCATCCACCAACCTGCCCCACAGCAACAGAGAAAACCTGGGACACGTGAACATGAGAAAACAAGAAAGATTGTATCATACTGTCTGAAATTTGTGGCAAGCGCCACTGTTCGTTTGTCTGTTCTAATCCAGAGAAGCTGCTTCAGACATCAGTTCTTATACTCAGGAACAGCTTTGATGTGTCTTATGAGGAAGATGCCCTCTACCTGTCCTGGGAGGATTGGATGGGGCCAGGTCCCTTCCTGAGGCACCAGAATCACAGAATATGCTGAGTTGGAAGGGACCCACAAGGATCATCGAGTCCAGCTCCTGGCCCTGCACAGCACCATCCCAAGAGTTACACCACGTGCCTGGGAATGTTGTCCAAATGCTTCTTGACCTCTGTCAGGCTTAGTTACAAGCCATCCTTTCTTCTCCCCCACAACCATTACCTGCACTGAATGGTACCTCCTTACTGGATGATGCCCAGATGACCACTGAGGTCCCCTCTGTCCTGCACCACCCTTCACTGCCAGTTCTACTCATTTTGGTGCAAGCCAGGGACCAGAATTTTAAGCCCCGTGGTGCTGTGCCATGCCAGGGGGTTAAACTGGCCAGGGACTTTTAGGGTGGGCTGGAGGGCAGGGAGGATTTCTTGCAACTTGCAATACCTTCTGTGGTACAATATAATGCTTTAGCACCAGGAAAAAGCCACAGCACTCTCCCAGCATGATTTACACTCTGGTTGAGTCAGTGTGACAGCAGGACTACTTAACGCCACCCTCCGCCCCACTGTTACAGAGTTACGACTTTAAACGCCAAATATGAATCAAAAATTTCCTCTCCATTCAAGTCCTCCTTCTGCCCTTCTTATCTGACTCATTTCCAGGCTGCCCACTGACCTTCAAGCTAATTGATCATTGCTAATAGATAAGGGTAATGCAGCTTTTGAAGTGTGCTTACTGTGTGTTTTGTGCTTCTTGATTGGCACAGGTGACATTTTTTTGCCTAGACTGAAATTAAATCTGAAGCCAGTGGACAATACCCCTGCACACTGGAGTGAACTGCCATGCTGCTACAGGCACTACCTGAAGTGACTGGAAAAGTCCAATTCCATCAGAGGTGGGCATTTGCAGGAGGCTGGGTCTTCTCTAACACCCCCACAGAGCACACTTGGTGCCACCAAGCCCTCTGACACCACCACACATCTCCCAGGAAGGTGCTTGAATTCACTGCTGGGAGTGTAGCACTCACCAGCTACCCTTTCCCAGAGGCAGAGGTGTTTCACAGGGGTGAATTAGCTCAGGAAGCCACACAGCACCCCAGGTATCTGTGGAGCTGAGCCATGTCTGCCTCTGGAGCCAGTGCATTAGAGAGGATTTAAGTGACTTGTCAGGAGTTATCGGAGAGCCTGAGGTGCAACTCAGAACACACTTGCTGCCCACAGCCTCCTCTGCAGCTATCAGATAATGCCAGCCCTCCGTGATGCACTAATACTGAGGAGCATGTTTCATACACAAATGGATTATTACTGGAATCCTATAGATAAAGCCATTCATCTTCTGAGGCCCTTGGGAGTCTGAGAAGTTAATACACATCACAGCAAAAGACATATAAAGCATGCAGCACAAAGACACAGTGAGAGGCACGTGCAGGAGTGCTGAAAGGGAGAGAAGAACCAGAGCAGGAGAGCAAATCTGCACGAGATACACAGATGTACACACAGAGTTCACCAAAAGTCCCAGATCTTCAAGCACGTCCAGGTGAAGCCTTCAGAAATATCAACATGAGCTAAAAACTTCAAGCTCATTTTGTTCAGCCACCAGTTTTCTTGGAAAGGCTGTCAATGATAACATCAATTATCAGCCTTGTTCTCAGACTTGCCCATGCATGGGAGCAGTCACAGGTGGAAGTGGGTGCTGGTGGCACAGGACACCCAGCCTGCCCAGCCCAGGTGTTTATACATCTGCCCCTTTATCCAACCACAGTAACAAAAATAAGAGCAGAAATCCCAATGCCCCATTTTCGCCAGCTTACACCCTGGTGATGAGCACTCTAAGAACCCATTTCAGGCAGAACAGAAAATTAATGAGGGAATAAAAGAGGTTGAGTCACACATCTTACATCTCAAATACTCCTTGCACAAATCGGCCGTGATGAATTGTTGTATGAAGTCTGGGCAAGGCTCCTTGCTGGTCAGAATACAGATAAAGCATGTGTGGGGCTTCTCACATGTTAAACAGAGCTCATTAAGGGAAAGATGCTGTTTATCCTTTTAATTCTGACCACATCATTCACTCGTAATCTTATTTAGACCCTATTTTTCCCCAGACTGGCAGGTGATATGATTGCATTGGCCTCAATACAATCACAGCTCACACTTTGCTTGACAATCCAGCAGCAGTGACCAGAGCTTTTGTGCTGGTGCAGCTGGGAGAGCCGAGTGCCTGCTCATGGACATCCCAGCCCAGCAAACCCACACGGGCCAGCACGGAAACAAAACCAGGCAACTTGCAGTCTATGAATATACATCTCATTCAGAGCAAAAAGGGGGCTCTCCAGCAGCAATGCCAAACATGCAGATTAATGACAATGCTTTGCCTGTGAAAATGGCCTTGCTGAGTCCGAACACGTTCTCCCAAGATGCCACATTTTGTAAGTTAGCAAAAATGTTGAGCTGTCTGTTGGCTTTAAACAATTATGTCAGCTCTGCAAGTAAAATATGTTCCCTCGCCTGACCTCCCCATGCTGCTAGGTAGGGCAGCATTTGGCTGGCTCTTTCTTTAACACAGACATCAGGGGACAGCTGGAGAGTTTCCTTGAGAGAAGAAGGGCACAGCCAGCGAGGGGCAAGGTGGCAGGACCAGCAGCAACGAGTGTTATCACCTGTTGCATCACAGCAAAGCCCTAGTAACCCCAACAGAGGCAAAAGCCCTGGTCAGGTGTGGGTTTAAGTCTCCAGTGGCAAGTAAGAGCACCCGTTTTCAGAAGGCAACCCTTTAAATAACTGGTGCCACACTTCATTAAAAACACAGTCCTAAAGCAGCCAATACAAAGGAGCCTGTTATTGCTGCTCCCACCTCTCTCCCCAAGGGAGAGCTGCTGCAGAAGGAGAGATTAAATGATTTGTCCTAGGTCACAGTAGAAGTTAGTGGCAGGACTGGGAATTGCAGAGGCTCCCCTGGGTGCCCACCCAGTACATTAAGCACAGACTGAGCCTCCTTCTCCACAGCACCGGGTCGGAGGCCGGGTCAGGCGTTCCCTGCACTGGGACAGGCTGTCAGTGCCTGGCACTGGGCTGCTGAGCAGGAAACACTGGCTGTCACACCGAGGGCAGAGCAGCAATATTTATATCAGAGCTAATGGAGGCAAACACCCATCGCTTTCCTATGATTTACACCCAACACACCACAGCCAAGCTGAGCCAGAGGAGCCCATCCCTCCACCACGTTTCCAAAACCAGCACCCCAAAGCAATGGGACCGGGCTAGAGCCAGCCTGCAGGCTATTTTCTCATGTGAGCAAACACTCACTGGACAAACGTTCAGTAAAAGGAGTCACACAAACACAGCTTATCCTAGGGCTGACACTTGATGTGAGACCACATGAGGCTCCCAGCCTGGAAAACACACAGGAGCACTGCTCAGACAAACCCAGGCTAGATGGCAACTGCCTTGAGTGAACTGCAGTGGAACTAAAACTAGAGGGCAACCTAGTGACAGTGCTCAAACACACATCCCAAATATTTCATTACCAGTATCTCCAGAGCCAATATAGGCAGCTTTCTGGTATGCAGAAAATCATTTTTGGGAGAGCCAAAAAAAATGCAGAATGGTACTGGCGGTTGTGCTGAGATGGTTGATTAGAACATGAAACAATTCTGAACACATGGAAAGGGGAAAAAACCAAACTTGTGAAAAAAAAAAAAACCAAACAAAAAACCCACAAGGAAAATAATAGGGTTATTCAGTTTTGCACTGCATTGCAGGGACTGTGGGATGGCACATCTGGGAGTCCCTGGGCCACAAAGCTCCTGGACACTCCAGTACCACAGCGTGCTCTGCAGGTCTCTGCTCACACAGAGCTCTCTGGCCTGTGCATGGAACCTCCTGCACCTTTTAACTACTGATTCAGCTACTACTAAAAGCAGCTTCTTGGGATGCAACAAAGCCAATATTCACCTTCTCTCAAGCACAGCAAAAAACTGTGTGAAAATACACAATAGAAGGTACTTTCCATGCTAAAATCATGTGACAGTTCTTCAGAGAGAACAGAACTGTGCAACAAATCCAAAAGCCATGACACTCCTGACTGTGATGATTTCACTTCCAAGCTAGCAGCAGGTGAGGACAACACAGTTTGCTCCTTCCAATATTCAAAGACAGTTTAACATCAAAAAATCTTTCAGAGTGATCACAGTCCAGGAGAATACATCTAATTCCCTTTAAAATAATTTGGAGCTTCACTGGGTAGAAAATTGCTATTTCTGCTTCAATGCCAGAGAATTCCATTTTTAATTATAGAAATTTCTGTTATGCACAATTATAATATTCTTTCATAGTCTCCTTCACTCTTAGCTCGAACACACTATTAGCTTTTTAAACTACAGCTAGGCACTGAGCAGACACAGGTCACTCCTGCTGCACAGGAATGCTGATGGTCCTACCTCCAGAATCAGCTCAGACCAAATAACAGAGGATGAAGCATCTTTTTCTGTATATTCCAGGACAAATTATCCTAACAATCAATGACTGGATGCAACCTTCAGTCAGATGTGATTAAAACATAAAACTGTTAAATACCTTCTCCAGAGTGCAGATATATGGACTGATGCCTTGTGGAATGCAAGCTAAGGACCAAATTCAGTGAGCAGATTGAGAAATGCAACATGAGAATCCACGGCAGAAGTCAGTGAAAAAGAGTAGCCCTTTGCTACTGCCTGTGCTTGCAGGATCAGGAAATACAGGGATAAATTCTCATGTCCCAAACCAATAAACACAAAATTATCTTTACACAATAATTAATCATCCTGTAGAATGAATCAGCTGAACCAAAAAATATCAACCTGTTTCTGAGGAGCTGTTAGGGGCAGCAGCTGGAGATTCGCAGCTCAAACCTGTCCCAGTGAGGTGAAACGAGAAGGCTCCAAATACACAGGAGTGTGTCCAGACACACATCCCCAGGATTAGTGTTTGTAAAGATACAAAAATGATGAATGAGTTGCTTTAATCCGTGGCTGCATTAAACAGATTGTCTCTGTATATTTAGTACCTGCTTTTCCGGTTCCAGCGGGAATTTAGTACCTTTGCTGATCTGAATCGATAACTTTAATTGGTAGTTTAGAGTCAGGTGCAAGGTGCATTGGCACTAATGAAAATTAGTTGCTTAATTTGCCAGTGACACCAGGGAGCATGCTGGGGAAGGCGATGGGAAAGCCAGGGAAGGCTGCTGCTCTCTGTGCCCCATTCCTTGGGCACAAAGGGACGGGATGGGAAGGGGCTGATGCAGCCAGGCAGCAGGAGGGTGTGCAGGCAGCTGGCCAAGCCCAGGAGCCCAGACAGCGGCCACATCACTGTGAGTGGACACAAGAGCACAGAGCAAATACTCAGGTGCCAGTGCTTAGGAGAGCCATGCTCCTTCTGCTGCCCAGGGAGGTCGGAGCACGCATCAGGTGCCCTGGGACCCAAGGGAGGTGGGCTCCCCACGCCACCGGCACAGCCAGGCTGCTCTGTAGCATCGGGGCTTTACATGCACCAAGCAGGACCCTCTCTCCTTGAGGAGCAAACATCCCTTGTTCCTGGGCAAACATTCAGCAGAGCTCCGGGGGCAGGAGAGGAGGCAGGGCTGTGCCCACCTGCACACAGGAGCCTGGCAGCGAGCTCCTGGTGGCCAGGACAGCCACCCCACCACACCAGGGACCACCTCTGGCCTCTGCTCCAGCAACAGCCTCTGCTCATCACACTGAAGAGGCCACATGCACCAACCCCCCAGTATCTTCCAATTAAGCCCTTTTGGTGTGGATCAAAATTAAAACACAGCTACCTTGCGGGCACATTTGAAGCCCTCACTAGCCAGCAATGAAAGGGTTCTGTCTGGCCCCGTTCCCTTTGAAGCATGCCTGCTGGCTGTAGGTTTCTCTTGTGCTCACTCGCAATTACAGCACTTTTCAGCTTCTCTCTCTCCTTTTTTCTTTAATTTAAATAGATTGAGAGGAATTAAAAAACCCTCATCAATCAGATTTATCAAATAAAACTGTAGAGGTAGGGCCAGCTGCAGCTACATATGTCAAACTCAGCTGCAGATCTGAAAGGAGACGCTCTAATTCATAGGGTGCTCAGCTTTTTGAGGGTTTAGCAGCAAAGCTAATCCCATTGCTATATTCCTAAACCTATAGAGATGCCTCTGAGCTAGATAAGGATCAGTCCCTGCATACACAGGTCTGTCTGGACTCTGCCCTCTGTGAATGGGGGTGTCCATGCTGTACTTGCTGCCTGGGCACATTCTTCCACAAGATGCTGCAATGTCCCCCTTTCTCAGGGCTTGGGAAGGACTCGAGAGGCCTTCGGTTTCTTTCCTTGTACTTGTACCACATGTGTGGCTGAACAACCTAGCTACATCATCTGTCTGAGACAGTGTGCACAGGTTACTCCAGTTGCAAGAGCTCAAGTAAAAGAGCAGAGTAACAGCAAAACTTCTCATTGATTGACATGGGTCAGTATTTCTCCAGCCTTTGCAAATTTTGGTTCACTGAGGTCCACTTTTATTGACCACTATTAGCTGAGTGACAATGCAGCCAAAGGAATCCAAAAGCAAGTAACGTCCCCAGATACCTGCACAAGGATCTTGACGTGTGGGTGGGAGAAGTCTTAAAGGGCACAAGCTGAAAATGAGGAATAGATATTTTGGCAATGGAGAAAGTCAGAGGTGGAGCAGTCTTTCCCCTTCCTTTAAAAATTACTGCTGTTACCATGTAACCCCCCAAATGCCTCTGTTCTGGGACACAAGTGATGCCCATGATTCTCCTGCACATCCTGCTGGCCACCACTTTTTGCAAAGACCCTGATCACAGCCCTCCTTCTGTCATGGCAAAGTGTCAAGGGGAGCTCTGAGAAACCCCAGCATCCTCTCATCTCCCTCTGCTTTTCCACACTGCTGTGGAATGGCCAGCTCTGTGCAAGGAACATCCCAGCAACTGCTGACCACAAATAACAACCCCAGGACCTTCCGGGACAAACACATGTAACAAGAGATGCTCGGGGATGCAAAAGTGTGGAGGTGCTTCGTGGTTTTCCTCACAGTTATTTTAACAAAAGCATAGTTTAAACTCTAAAAGGAGAGATAAGGGCTTTCCCAGCCAATGGAAATGCACAAACCTGGTGCAGGCTCTGCCCTGGCCCCTTCTGCCCCCAAGTACCCACACAGATGCTCTGACACATCACAGCCTGCCTTTGGACACGTGCCCCAGTGCTGAACAGCATTGTGTGCTGGGAGCTGAGGGCACGACACCCCTTGTCCCCTGAGCCCACCCAGCGCCTCTCTGGCAGTGCCAGAGCTGTGCCGCGGTGCCAGGCAGCTGCCATGGCCCAGCACGCCTCGCTGCACCCCAGGATGTGCTCTGGGGCTGTCCTGCAGCTCCGTGCAGAGCTGCTAACACTGAAAAATACCAGCTGCCTGCACTGACATCAGAGCACGTTGGACTTTGCACCACCCAGCAGAAAGAGGCAGCGATGGCACAAGCCCTCTGACCACTCCTGGCCAAATCCCTTCTGCCAGAGGCACGGGACCCTGCACGGACTCACCTGGGGGCCCAGCAAAGCTGCTCCTGCAGAGGCAGGTGCTGCAGCAGCCACCAACTTCCTTAGCAGAGCTTTCCAGACCACATCTCGCATGGTAAAGGCTGTCAGTCTTCCCTCGCTTACACAACCGAGCCGGTTTCTCAGGCTGCTGCCAGACCCTCATGTCCTCCAGCAGACTCCATCTGCTGGTTTTTTAGACAAGCAACTCCTGCAAGGACAAAATATATCGAGTTAAATAATGCACACTTCATCTTCTGTTTCTCTCAGCAAAATGGTGCAATTTTTGGAGATACTTTGTAAATTCAGATTTATGATGATTATTTTTCATGCTATGGCTACCACAGTGACCATAGAGAATTTATGGAGGTAATAATGTATTTAAGTAGCCAATTTTGAAAAAAATGGAGCCATTGCAATGGATTAACACTCAAACCATTAATATTCAAACATATTAAGCCACTTGAAGAATTTTTTTGTGTGTATGCATATTTTGGGGTATATTCTCCTTGTAATACGTGGAGAGAAGATATGCTTTACTGTTGACATTTAACACATTTTCTTTATTGCTTTTCATTTCATTGTGAGTAAAAGTGTTATTTGTCCACCCAGCCTTCCTTAGGACGAATGCCATCATTTCTGTTTGCAGAAGCAACCAAAAATTAAAGGAAATATTTTAGATGTCAACATTAAATGTCAAAAACTGATTTTAAGTAATTACTAATACCCTGGCGCATATGCATTTTATTCAGAAAATTCCTGTTAAAAATATTCATCAGGGGATATTCAAATTTATTATGTAGAACAACATGGCATTAACGTGCTGGCTTCTATTTAATGCTTTGGTTCATAGCAACAAAGACACCAATGGGAAATCATTAACAAATATGAGATTTTTTGCAGCATAATGGGTCTGTGTTTGGTATCACTTAAAAAAAAAAAAAAAGAAACCCCTCACCGAGCTCAAACTGACAGAAAAAAATGCAATGCTCAGGCAAAGTACAGCAACATTATAAATGTTAACAGATTTCAGAAAGTGATTTTATGTTAATTCAAATGTTAACGCTGTCCGAGGCTGCTGAAGGGAGCGTGGGGCTGCGGGAGGAGACAGACATTGCCGGCAGGGAGCACAAAGGGCTGCCTCTTGTTGGGGAGGGGAGTTTTATTAATTATATTTCCTTTAGAGCCCTAACAATAACATGTCAGTAATCTACACATTCTGTACTTAATTGACGTTAATGATTTGGCCGGCCGGGAGCCTCCCCACGCCGTGAGAATCGCGGCCGTCCCGCGTTCCTCCAGCCCCGCGGCGCAGCCCCAATTAAGTCGATGAGCGTGGGGCCGCTGAGCTGCTCCCGCCAGCCCCACGGCCCCTGTGCCAGCCGGGTCCCACACGGGCACCTTCCAGCCCGCTCTCCGCGGCCCCGCACAAAGGGACATTCACGCACCCCCAGAAATGACCGCCCAGCACGCACGGCCACCCTGCCGTGGTGGCAGAGGCGGAGCTGGAAATGTCCCTCTGGTTCCTCTCTGACACCACAGCTGGGGAGAAGCTGGGATTTCTCTCTCAAGCAGGGGAGCAACAGGTCCCGAAGCGCACCCAGGCAATCCCAAACCCAGCCGTGCCACCTGCCTGCTGCTGCCCTCGAGGTGCCGACCCGTCCGTAGGCACTCAGCAAGTCAGGTACGCAGTTGGAGTGGGGAAGAGATTTCTCTCAGAACCACCCCCTGCCTGGGTTGCTGTGCTATCTCCACCCGTGGTGCCGCTCAGCTGCCAGCCAGCACAGAGCGTCCCGGACTCCCACAATTTACATCTCCGGAGTCAGCCCTTTCTGCGACAGCAGTCCCTGGAAAGGTGTTTTTTCTTTAGGCAGGCGGCTGGGGAGGAAGTCCAATGGGCAGCAGCAGCAGGATCCAAACCTGCTGCAGCTGCCAGCACCCCCAGACCTCTTGCCATTGGCAGACAGCCCTTGGAAACAGCAGGAGAGACCTGAGTCCTACCATAGTCCAAGAACTCATGGAAGTTACAGCAACAACAGCACCAGGTTGCACCGGGCAGATGCACGATGGATTCCCGGTGTGTTGAACCAGTGCATTCCCTGCATCCTCCCAGCACAATGGTATGTAAGGAAGCCATGCAAGTTCCCCCTTGAGGACCAGTAACAGACCTGCTTCTGTGTATGGCATTTCCTCCCTCCTTGGGGCCACTCTTAGCTTCTACTGATCCCCGTTTCAGTGCCAGATGTGCATCACAACTGCCAGTGCTACAGCCCCAATTCCTTCTTCTGCTCTTCCCATCTTTCATCCTCCCAGCACAGAGCCTCCACCATCACTCATCCCAGGTGTGTGGCCAAGCACAGAGCACAGTGGCTGAGCCTGTGCTGCTCCTTCACGTAGAGGATCAGCAGCTTGTCTGACTCCTTTTTCTTACCTGCATTAACAGAAGTCAGATTTTCTTTAAGTTGTTCAATGGAGGAAGCAGGAAGAGGAACCACAAAAAACCCCAGATGTGGTAGGAAAATAGGCTAAAAAAACCCAACTCAGTCACTGCAAGCAAATACCACCCCCTATTAAGGGGTTTCTAGACCAGCCATCCCACAGCAGCACCTCTCCCACTCCCAGCAGAACAGGGTGGCCCAGGCAGCAAAACATTCAACAAATTGTTCTGTTGCCACTTCTCAGGGGAAAACATTTGCTTAAAAACAGTCAGATGAATTTGGAGTGATCTATAGGGCACTTTGTTATGTTAATGCCTGTTACCAACTGTCTGTTCTTTATATTAAAGTGTTGACTCATTGTCAGTTGGGGCGAGACAAGACAGCTTGCTTGTGCCTTGCAGTCCTTTTGCACTCACCCAAACTACTCATGTGAAGACACTTTAATATGAAGAGACACTGTCTGTGGCTATTATTAATCTCCTGACTGAAGCCCAGAATACTAATAACACCATGCAGGATCAGCTAACCTTTCCTCAGAGCATTCTTCATTCTGCAAGATTTTTGGCCAAAACTGAAACATTTTTCTCTGCTCTCACAAGGCTGACAACCAGATTTCCCTATCAGAGATGTAAAAAGGTTTTCACTTGCCCTCTCCTGTGCTCAAATAACATCATCATCATCATCATCCAGGCAGAGGTAAGAGGGGTGCCTCCTGCGAGCCCAGAAACATCAGCTTTACCCACATCAGACAGCAGCATTTGGCAGGTCTGGCTGAGGTGAGAAAGCAACTTGTTTATTCTCAGACTGATCTTAAATCCAAGTGTAACAATCAAACCTCACTGCGAGCTGTACAGTCCAAATGTGACATTGGCATCTGGTATGAACTGGAAGATGGATATTGTGGTGGAAAGATAAAGGTTATCTTTTAACTCTTGTCATGGTCAGTAACTGTTAACATGTATAAAAATGGGGCCGAGAGGCTGATGTCCTGGTAGAGTGCCCCCCGTCAAAAAAATCCAAATACCTTGTACAGAACTGTAAAATAAAGCATCATATTACTCTTCTCCATCTGATGTTGCTGCTCTGGGATTCAATCCAAGAACGTTCACACCATTTATCCTGGTAGCACGCAGAGCACACCATAGGTAAGTTTGTGTAACTGGAGTCTGAACACGATAACCTGAGCAAATCACAGCTGTCCCTACTTCTTCTTTTGCCTTGAGGGGAGCCCAAACATGTTCCTACACAGTTTCATTACATTTTTACTCTCTTCTTTCCAGCCAAGCCACTTATTTTTAATTGTATGTGAGGCCTGTTCCATCCATATTTAAGAAAAAAGCAACAATCCTAGATCCAGAGCAGTGCCTGCTCCCTGCTCATGCAGACCAGCCAGTCTCACCCTGTCAGCTTTAGTGGATTTCACATCCTTGTGTCATCCACAGCTTCTTTCTGGAAACTCACATCTGTACACAGGTTACTTTGGGCTCCTGACCCTACTGAAAATAAAAGAATCTGCCTCCAAAGGAAGAAAATATACCAAGCTATGCTTTTAGCACCAAGAAAATCATGTTTGTGGGGTGGCTGTTAAGTGCATGATTTTCCAGAAAGTGTTTAAGCTTGTTGCTTTTTCTCTGTCAGGAAAATTGTTTAGCTCTTGATTAAACCCGCTATCAGTTCATTTTCAAGGAGCGCTACTGTATACAGATTGTGAGAAACCCAAACATTTGATCCTTTGATGTTGCCTTTATAGTATAAAAGTATAACAAATGTGGCCAAATACTTGATTTTTAAATGAAGAGTGACCAACTATAATATTGCCAGAAAGACATTAAGTGCATTTAGATTTACACAAGCGCTTCCCCTGCACAAACACTGTCCATAAACAAAGTAATTCCTCCTCTTTCCAATGCTCATGGGAGTTCAAGGAAGCAACCAAACCCTTACTTCTTTAGCCAAGGCCAAGGCAGAAGTTAACATTTGAGACTCATAACAGAGCACAGGAGCACACGCTGATAAAGGAAATCTTTTCCTCTCAAATAGAGACAGGTCTTGTCAGGCACCTGCTCTTCTCCATCCCAGGAACAGGGGCTGGGGCACATCTGACAAAACAGGCACTAGATGGGAGAAGCTCCACACATCATTTTTCCTCATATCCCAGGCAAACACATATCCTGAGGTAAACATTTTGGATTTCTTATTTTTCCTTCTTGAATTTTATTGCCATCATGCTGAAACATCAAAAATCAGTGCATTATAAAAATATATTTGCTTTCTTACTATATGAGTTACATGAGAATAGATGTGGCTTGGTAAAACAAACCCAGTTTTCAAGTGGATTTGCAGTTCCAGTAGACAGTCTGCTCCCCTGAACTGCCAGCTTCTGTAGGACCAAAGCCCCTGGGACCAGAAAGGTTTTCCTTCCTTCCTTGATAGCCATCTGATTTAATTTGCCCTCAAACATGCCAGTCTGCAGAGTTTTGAAATCCCTGGTTTTATTCAGCCTACAAAGAATATTTCCTTTCTTTTTATAATGTGAAATTCACCTTAAACAGAAATAAAAAGCTTCATATACAAACCTACCCCTTTGTGCTTAGCATAAATATAGTTTCGAGAGATCGAAAGGAGATAGCTCATATAGCATTGCAATATTCTGCAGTCTTAGTTAAATGTTTGATTCTGTGTAAGTTGTGGCAATAGTGGACTACTCAAAACTTGGGAGAAACACATTTTGTGCTTTAAAGCTGGTTTGCAGATAGCGTGGCTGAAGGAGCACAGGATCATCATCAAAATACTTATTGTTCATCAACCCAAGCCAAGTGGGTGCTCTGGTGTAGTTTTAACTCCAAAGCAGAGAAGTTTCACAAACTCCTATAACAACAAGAAATAAATATTAAAGCCTTCTCACATTCGTACATACTTATCTCCTGCCATCTCACAGACTAAAAACCCCCTAAATGAACCCCCCAAACCTCTCCGTTACTCCACCTTGACTGGCCACCCCATGGCTGGGGTGAGGGCAGGAGGACCAGAAGAGGAAGAGCCCTGCTGCTTCCTGCCACAGGCAGCACATGACCAAGCTACATCCCTTATTTAAATACCAAACCTGAACAGAGACTACAAGAGCCCAGGTCAAGCTGACCCTGGCCTTACCAGCAAGGCAGAGCTGTTCTTAATCCCCAACAAAGTCAAGGCTAGACAAAGTTAACCTGTGTTATTTCACAGCATATGCCAGTGTCTCCTTTTTGTTGAGGGGAGAGGGTTGTGGAAGATGAGGGTATGAAGAATCTGATGCTTTAAATGCATGTTGATAAATACTAGAGACAGCAGTTCCCAGAACAGAAGGCTCATACCAACAAATGAGGTGAGGTGGGTGCATCCAGTGTCACCCTGCACACTCACCAGGCCCCTGCTGCACTGCACACTGACCCCCCAGCTGTTCCATAAGGCTTTACCTTGCTGGTGTTACTCCCAATAAAGTCTGGGAAAAAGCCCATTGTAGCCTTTGGCAACTCCCAAGTTCAAGTTCCTGACACTTCGTCCCAAGAGGGGATGCTGCTGTAAACCTCATACATTTGACAGTGTGGCCTGGCCAAAGGAAGAGTGTCCCACCCACCCAGCCCCCTGGATTCAGGCTGCTGCTGCTGCACTGTGTGAGAAGGAAACACCACTCAGGAATGGAGAGAACCCTGAGCCAGGCCATGAGGGCTGGCTCTTGCCTCCACCTTGTGCAAGCAGGGATGTAATAAACCCCTCACGTTGTAATTTCCACGAATCAAGAGGAGATGCTGACCTGAGACCTAAAAATAGACAGAACCAGAGAGAGACCACCTTCCTGCTTTAGGGCAGACAAGCTATGCAGAACTACTTCTGTGAGCTATTTATACCAATAACTACTTCTGTAGGTACTTACAGCATTCATGACAGCTGAGCATCTGGCTGACTCAGTGGGGATTGCCATGCCTCCATCCTTTCTGCTCACCAGCACTTTTCCTCCCCACCACAGCTCACACACTTGCGGCCTCACTCACTCATTTGGGGCTATTGCCTTCAATACACTCACAGCTACCCCCAACTTCCAATTCTATAGCAGCAGTAATGCAAAATTAGCACTGGATTCATTTCTGTTGTTCAGTCTCTTTGATGCCCCCAGCCTTCAGACCAAGGTGAGGGTTTGATGCATTGTTATGACAAACCTTTCAGGAGGAGAAGATAATCATGCACCACCTGGGTTACTGCAAATTCAATTTACTTTGCAGCATACTTTATGCTGGTCTGGAGCTATTAAAGAGAGACAGTTTCCAGTTGAGGAGTGTGCAGCACTGCACAGCTAAATTGCTTTCTCAGGGTTGCCCAGTGCTGTCTCTCCCACATTGCCCCGGGGCTGTTCACCCCTGGAGCCTCTCCCCACCTCTCAGGGTAATACATCTGAGGTCAGAGAAAGCCTGCAGGAACACAATATTTGGTATTAGTTTACCTTTGTTGCACAAACTTCAGCCCAAACACACCAAACCTTTTTCTCTTACCTAGCCAGGTAGAACTGCCCCCTTGCTTCCCCCCACCACATTGGGCCAGGATCAAAATTTAGAAAAGGATCCACAAGCAAAGAAATAGGGAGGAAACTCCCTCTTGGAGGTGGGTTTTTTCTTGTTTTTTTCTAATAGGGACAACTACCTTCCTTAAAATTACCTGCACTGGTGCTCCCTAAACCAGTTTTTTTTCAGCTTGTGGCAACTGATGCAAATTTTTTTCAAGCTACCCTAGAAAGGCAGCACCAGCCAGACAGTTTCCACATGTTGCAACGGACAACCAGAAACAGGTTCTTATAAAACATGAGATAAAAGATGAGAAAGTAAGAAAAATAGCTCTCAAGGTAAGTCACCCCAGCTGGGAAGTGCTGCATCTCTGGGACATGACTGCATTCCTCCCTGGGGAGCTGCAAAGCCACCATCTCCATGCTCTGAACAGACTGCTTTCCATCAGAATAAAGGAGGCTGACCTTTCAGAAAAGAAACAATTGTAAAATTAACAAGATTACCATCTGAATCAGAGATCAAATTTGCAGAGAGTCCTGTTGTCTGAACAAGTTTCATTCATAGGTGTATCTGTCTATCTCAGATCCTGATTTCCCATACAGCCCAGAAAACACATGGAACACCTACATTCACTTTTGCATAGGTATTCACCACAGTTAAATATCTAGCTTAAACTGAAAGTTAAGAGTTTATCATATCTCTAATATTACTGCAGGATATTTTCTTGAACAGTTAAATACAATCCCCATTTTCAAGAGGTCAGTTAAAAATTTAAAAATGTAATTGTGGGGGTTTTTTGCTGAAACATCTGAAAGGGACTTAGATCTGAAAATAAACACCAAAAAGACTAATACTGAAGTTTGCCTGGTGACTGAGGAATTAAAGCCTAGAGACTCCCTTTCAGGAGGATTAGTTTCCCTCATCCACCCCCATTTTGTGTTCTAAATTCAAGGACAAAGCACCAAAATGTGTCTTGGCAAATCCTTCAATAATCAGCAAATATTACATCCCCTTTGTCTAGGACATGCAATTCTCTGAGAAATTAAAACATCTCTGAACAGGCACCAGCAAATGTGTTCAGCTCACATTTACACTTGCTTTGTTAACACAGAACTTATAACCATTCATTGCAAGGAAAAAAAAGCCAGCAGCACCAAAGAACTTGCTTACCAGTGATTACCATAGGCATTTTTATTACATTAAAGCTTTAACATTTATCAGAATACTGGGTCAGGGAAGAGAAAAAGGCAGAATAACTTAAAAAATAAAAAGCAGCCTTGCCAGGAACTATTGTTTAAAAAAACCCTAACCAACAACAGAAGTTTCCTGAAATATTAAGTGTTGTAGCATTTAAGTTATCTGCAGCAGGATATGATGAAACCTGACAGTCTCACAAATGTTTTCAGTGTTATTGAACAGTCCTTCAAAGCAAGCACCAAAAAACACGCAAAAAACAAGCAACCATTTATCTTCTGTGCTCCCCTCTTCTCCAGAACCATGAGTTTCCAGAAGATGTCCTACTAGGACCTCTGAGATTCTCAGACATTGCAAAGGTCAAAGACTTTCCTGTAACAAGGCACATACCCTCTCCAAATTTAGCTCTGCACACATGGTTATTTGTCAAATACTGTGCCAAAACCCCAATGTTTGAATGATTATTTAAGAAGAGGTAGACTTTCCCTACTGATCATCTCTCACCAACCATCACCTAAGGGTAACAATCCAGACAACCTGATTCAAGAATTTCCCAGTAAGCTGATCATTACAGAGAGTGTTATAGAAGGATTCCCCATATACTTGTCATGTTTATTTATCCCCTCCCTAGCCTCCTGTACCTGGCTAGAGGAAATCCAAGTAGCCCAACATGACAATTTTATCTTAGTATCCAAATAAAGACGTTTCAGTGGATATGCCAACAGTGGTAAATAAATAAAGCAATAATTACTACGCTATTCATCCCCAACTCCCACACTTATTAATGGTCACAGTCTGAAAAAATATTAACTGATCATAGTTAAAAGAAATATAGAAATATAGAAATATACATAAAACAGCTGTCTTAGACAGCATTTTTATTATTAAAAATGAATACACAAAGACATAGCAGCTTTTACAGTTAAGTTTTTTAAAAGGCATCAAGTTGTAAGCCAACCATTCGAAAAAGAGGCTTTGAAATGTTGTCTTCCACAGCACTTTTTGCCCATTTGTCAACAAGGGACAGAAATCTGCAGATTCCCCAGAGGACAAACAGGCACAGTAAGTAATATAAACTTCAAGCCCTTTTTCTGAACAGTTGATCAAGCATCACCCTCCGTAGCAGCATCTGGAGCACACTTCGGTGTTCTTTCAAGTGGCTGGTGTACTTGATCCATTTCTTTAAAATATTTTAACATTCAATAAAACTATTTCAAATAGAAAAACTTCTGTCCCATGAAAGTAAGGTTTCCTTTTCAGATTCCATGAAAGCTTATGAACTTCACTGGCAGCATTTCTGTAATGGAGCAGGAGCTAAAACCAGAAGAACAGGCACTTCAGCAAAATTGTCCATCAACAGTTTCTAAAATCATATTGATTGCAGTCTAGAAGACAGTTTCTTACTACTTTGTGGTGGTGTAAGGACACCAGTGGGGAAAGGTGAAGTCCTATTTTGCTCAGCCAATATGGCTTGTTTTGCTTGAGCTCTGTCCTGAAAGCATGTGAAAAAAAGAAAAAGGAATCTTTACTCTGGTGTGTCTATGCAACAAATCAATATAATTCAGTGTTTCCTAATCTGACAGACTGTTAATCTGGAAACACATCTCCATATCTAACCTTCCTAACAGTAACTGATAAATCACACAGTACACAATAGTTACTTGTAGTACAACTCCAGGAGATCGGTATTAGTTTTTGGAATCTGATGATTAGCATTAGGTATTCATAAGATACAAGCAATCTTGTACCTCCAAGAAAGCAAAATTCAGAAACAACTGACAGGAAGAACTTTAACTTCTACCTACAATTCAATAACCTAAATAGAAAAAATAACCCAGATAGCTTAAACCACAATTTGTTGAACAATATTTTGATCCTCCACAAGTTTCTCACACTAAAAACAACTCTTGCTCCCCTGCTTGTCAATGACCAGTGTCACATAACAGTCCCACAAGATCAGTCCCAAGTGATCAATCTTCATTTTTCTCTTGATCAGACAAGACTGTATTACTAGTATTTCCTAGAGAGAAAGGTCTAACACATGGTATTGGAAGTATCCCAAAGGGTGGAAAAATGCTTCTGTTTTCTAGGGTAATTATATGCTGTTTGAGGTGAGAGGCTGAAGGCACAAACACCTTTTTAAACTAAATGTGGAGCAAGTCAGTCCCAAGACAAGTCTTTGTCTCAAGAATTTTTGATCTGGAGTACAACCTTATGCTTTTTATCATCTAAATACACTCAGTCTCAATCTGTTAATGCTTCACTTAAATTGACTATATGTTCCAACCAAAGAAACAAGACTTCAGAGATTTTACAGACAGGTTTTTGTCTTCATTCTGCTCATACATACCAGCAAATCAAAGCTGTTTATGTGCGTCTGTATATTGTGCAAATCTTCAGGAGCTATCCCGCTAAAGTGTTTGAGTTTGGAGCTTCCTACTTCCCTTAGAGCCATGGCAAACGGGACCATCCATTTCACACATTCCTCTATCTCACAGAATTCGTAACCTGGAACACAAGACACACACTGATCTGCCTGAATGAAGATGTTAACATTTGTCAACACACAACACTCAAGTTTATAAATGCCAGTACCTGAAACTTTCTGCATCAACTCAGATGAAGAGAAATGATACAAAGCAGAAGCTGCAAGTACTCCATAGGTATATTCCAAGCAGCCAATATCTAGCACACAGAGATCCAAGAGCTACAAGGCAAGAGATGTTTAGTAAGCCTGACACAAACACACCTTTCCAGGTGAAACAGCATTTGAAGGAAGTCAGTCTTACCTCTGTTATTTGTACAAATAGCTGCTGTGGATATTGTGGCAGCATTACCTCATAAAGCTCATTTAAATATGCAACTTGCAGGTAAATGTTTAGCCACGATACAACTGTCAGTGGATTTAAGTTCCAATTAAGAGCCTGAAAGAATAGATATACACAAGACTTCAGTGCCAATTTAAGTTCCTAACTTAAACCATGCAAGATGGTTTAAGAATCAGAAGCTCTAATCCCAGTTGATTAAGGTATCTTTGAAATATGCAAATCAAATACTCTCCTGTAGCTCTTCCTGCTGATAGGGTCAGGGAACAAATAATTTTGTTAATACACACATACTGGTGGATGCTTTAGACCACTTGTTGCCTAGAGAAAACACTGGTTTCTACTTAGTAAGAAACTGTGCCTCTTAGCAGCATTAAGATTAACTGAGGAGTTCTGCTTTTAGTCTGATTATACTATACATTTTTAAAAATGAATTCCACTTTTAAATATTACCTTCATAATGATCAATTCCATACTGATGATTTCATCCTCTGTACAGGCTCCATCTGTAACATAGGCAAATTGGTGCAACTTTGGTGGATAAATTTCCTGAAAGATAGGAGATCAAGTATTTAATTTGTGGAATAGGTTGCAACTAGTTTCATGTGTTACTTTAACAAAAAAAAAGAAATAAACAGAACAACCACTGCTTCAGCCTTTCAAAACAGAAAGGGGAGGTGGGATAGGGAACTACACCCCCTTTCTAAATCCTGGTGTTCTCTGCCTTTAATAGGCACAGATTTCTTGTTCATCATAGCCTTCAACTTTCACTTGGGATGGATCAGTACAAACCTACATTGCTTGACTACAGCACCACTGTGACTGTATCATAACTGACATCAAGACTTTTCTTAAACATCCTAAAGAAAAGGCCTGTATCTCTTGCTTAAGAACAGATTGAACAGCAGCTCTCTTAAATGACTAAGAACTTAAAAAGCACTTAAAAAAGAACTTTAAAATCACACAGCAGGTACTCTCTGTATACAGCAGCCAGCCAAAAATTCATTTAGCAACTGCAATTAAAACTTTAGATTTATTCTAGTATCTAATGAGAAAACTAGCTAACATCACAGTATAATTTTACCCACTTCTAAAAAAGCAGGAACGTTGAAAAGGAAAAAAAAAGGGATCTTTTTTCTGTCTCCCAGCTGAAAAAAAATCATAGCAACTAACTCCATAAAGCTTTCCACAATGTGTCCAGCATACAAAAAGTGTGTTGTGTGACCATTCACATTTTTATATGTAAGTAAAGCTGGAAATACTTACCTCAAGCTTTGCTGCTATGAATAGAGAAGTGACACCAATAAGCTGCAATAGTGTTTTTACAACATCCTGTTGTGTTGCCATAAAGCGATCAAAGAAATCTTGTGCTAAATAAAAAGTTTCTCTATGAAGTTTGTAGGCTTCACAAACCTGGAGAGACAACAGAGATTACAAAGGTCAAGAACAGTGTTAAAGAGTCAAAACTAGATGCTACATACATATTAAAAAAACAAAGCACGAGATAGACATAAAATTTATACTGGCTTTCTACTTCACTGCTATTGTGAAGTAACATGTTAACTAAGAGCAAGAGTTAAACAGTTTCCTTTGACACAAGATGACTGTCATTATAGTAACTTCCAAGAAAAAAGCCAGATCAGAGTGAAAACCCTTTTAGGAAATGCAAGCACATGTTCCAACAATGTCAGAATACTAGTTCCTCATTTTTTGCAAAGACGCATCATTCCAACACTTCAAAACCAAAAATTCTCACAAGTACTTTAAAATTAAGAACAGAGATTATGCCACCAAGTCATCCAAACAGCAAAAAAGACACAAGAGGAGTTGTAGCACATTCTGCATGACAAAAACAGATAAAAAGGCTGTGAGATGGATCTGATCTCTAAGCTACCACACCTTCCTTCTTAAGAGTGACTTTTGTAATTATTTGTTCAGCCTTTGACTGCAGTGTAACCTTAAAAATCTTACCCTGTGTTAGGGACCAATTGATTATTATCCACTATCAGTCTAAACGAATAACAGAATATATTGTCAGTTTGCAAATCACCAGCTCAATATATCATGTATTGAGTTTGGTGCCATTCATTGACAAAATTTAAGATGAAGACAAGTATCTGGAGCTAAACGTGCTCCTGAAGTGCACTCGTGACAATTATTAGTGCACTTCAACAAAAGCACACTTGAAACACTCACAAGCACAGAAAAGCTTACCTCCATTAGCCAGTCTAGAACGATGGTTCTCATTTTAGGCTGCAGCTGAGGGTGCCGTTGCAGGTAGAATTTATCCCTCACGTAAGTCTCTTCTTTGTTTATCATGTTTTTCCATACGTCGTCCCTGTTTGCCCAGCTAAGAGAGATCAATGTTTAGTCTTGGATCATCAGACAAGAGGAAGGCAGAGCAGCAGCAGCAGCCCAGCACACTTACCCTAGAGCTGGCAGTGGGGTAGCTCTGGTGGGAACAACGCTCAGATGGATAAAGCGCGAGTAATCGACACGAACGGGTTCGTCATCTTTATCCGGAGTAGGAATCAGCATGTGGGCATTCTCGTGAATGTTATTCCAGGACATCTATTAAACACAACAGGAGATTTTACACTCCGCATTTTTAAGTATCATTTTAGCTGTAGGTAGAAAATAATCATAACTTTTGTCATGATTTCTTGCCAATGTCTTATCTCTTTAAACTGCACAGAATCACAAAATGGTAGAGGGTGGAAGGCACCTCTAGGTCATTTTGTCAACCTCCCTGCTCACACAGGGCCACCAAGAGCCAGTTGCACAGAAGGCTTTTGAGTATCCCCAAGGACAGAGACTCCACAACTACTTTGGGCAACTTGTGCCACGCCTGGCTACCCTCACAGTAAAAGTGTCCCACGATATTCAGAGGGAACCTCTTGTGCTTCAGTTTGTGTCCATCTCCTCTTGTCCCATCACAAAAAGAAGAGCTTGGCTCCATCTTCTTTACTTCTTCCCTTCAAATATTTATAAACAATTGATACAAATCTCTACAGACCTCCTTTTCTCCAGGCTAAGCAGCCCCAGCTTCCTCAGCCTTTCCTTACAGGAAAGATGCTCTGGTTCCTGAATTATCTTAATGGACCTTTTCTGGACTCTTATGCTCAAGTCTCTTTTTTGACTGGGGAGCGCAGAACTGGACCCAATACTACAGATGTGGCCTCACCTGTGCTGAGGAGAGGGGGTGCTGCTTATTTGCACAGTGGAGAGAGTTTGGAACTAAAGATGAAGAACATTCACCCTGTTCTCTTTTGAAGGACCACAGCTGTTTCATGGAAGGATATCCAAGTCAGAATCTCCTATTCTCATGCTGCATCTTGTTTTTACCAAAAATATACTTGCCCTCAGGTAAATAACAAGCAGATGGAACTCAAAGACCCAAATATGAGGTCAGGATTTCTGGTAAGGAATATGTAGATAACATGCCTGAAACCATGCCTTCATGCAAAGCATCTCAGACAATGAACACAGCAAAATAGTTTGTAGAATTTTGTACTCATTCATTTAGCAGAGTTAAGATAAAAACCCAAAGCATATATGACCAAATTTTCAGCTTACAGCAAGTACACGTAAAGCAACTGCAACTAAACTATCAAGCTGATAATTTCACATGCAGAATTCTGCCATGCCCTGCAAACAACAGATATCCAAACCTTCACCTGTCATGTCCTTTCAACTTTTATTTGGATCAGAACTTAAGTCTAGGTTTACTCTTTTACCATCTAACTCTTAAATAGAATCTTGTACATTTCACACAGTTCCTCAGGAAAATACTACTTGATTTGCAGTAGAATACAAAGCCAGCACTGTGTCATCATGCCTAAGCAAATGAAAATTTGGCATTTCTGCAAAATTTTGGCAAGTCAGCCATCTTGCTGCAAACTGATCAGTTCTGCACCACTAAAAGGAGAGAACTCCCTCGTAAGATTTCTAATGTACTAAAAAAAACAAATTAAAAACAAGTTCAGAAGAATCATTAGGCACGATCAAGTAAAACACAGTGAAACTTTGCCTCTTGAAAAAAAGCTTCCACAGCTGATTTTTGCCATCTTTCTTGCATATGACATCACTTTCCAGCAAAATGGCTCCCTCCTGCACCAGTTTCAGAAACAGAAACCACTGACTTGATGAAACAAAAACCACATGTCACAGTTCTCTCACAGCTAAGACTGCTTTGCACTTTGAGTTACTGACACACAGATCAGTCTTTTTTCTTCTTGGGACTTCTACATGCAAATATAGCATAGCTACATACCCAGCCGTGCCAGGGTTTCATTTGGGTGGGGAGGAGGCAAAAAGAGGGAAGAGTATCTTTATCTTAAAAATTACAAACTCCTTACAAACTGGAAGTTTGAATGAAAATGTCACAACAGCATTGCTTGAAGTTAATTTTTGTCCTCCCTCAAAACTAGACTTTAGTCACACTTTGTTCTCCAAGCTGCACAGAAAGCCCAGCTGCCAACAGCCTTTGGAGAAGTGCTGTCTTTTCAGTTAACCAGCAAACAGAAAAGCAGTAGATGATGTATCTATTTAAAGGTGCCTACTACACCAGCAGCTTCTGAAGAGCCAGAGACTTGCTCACAAAGTCCTCAAACAAAGCAGACACCCCACACACCACATGCAACAATTACTACAGATATTTCACCACCCAAATTTTCTATAAGGAAATAGAAATCAAAGGTCAAGAGCCTCTTAGGTGTTTTGAGAAGAAGGGAAAACAGTTTTTGACTACATAATGTCACTTAACAAGACAACTGGGGAAAAGATGTAAGCAACACCACAAGTATATAGCTTAGCTAGAGACAAGAAGGAAACTAAGCTGCAGAACCTCAAAAGAAAGCAGCTTATTGGTGAGGGAGACAGGAATTAATTAGCATAGGTGAGGGAGCACCATAACCAGCATGGATTTTGGTTGAGGGAATGAACATCTCAATCAGGCTCTTGAGTCTTTGAAGATGATTTAGCAAGACATTCAGTTGAAAGTAAGAAACACTATCAAGAAACTGCATTACCTCACACTGTAACTGTAAGGAAATAGGAGCCACCACTGAAAAAAGAAACAGTTTAAGGTGGGGAGGGTATGAGGAAACCATGAAGAGCTTCCTTTGGGCTTGCACAGAGCCAATCCAAAAGTGGAGACCTTGTCAGAAAGCAACAGATGTTACCCAGAATCTGTGCAGCCTAACAGAGGAAATACTACAGTCCTGGGCTTACTTCTGAGACAAACAGGAGCTGAAGCAGCACACAAGCAAAAAATCAGTGGGGAGAACTGCCTCTTCAAATCTATATGGAGCCCAGCAAGACAGCCTGGTGACACTCACAGTAATATCCCAGATACAGGAACAACTAATCAGGTGCAGATCTCTATCTCAGACCTTAGAACGAGACAGAGACTGGAGAAACTGAACTAAGCACATGAGAAGGCTCATTAGGAGAAGAGGTACCAAGAGGGCATAAGGTGAGCAATAAGTCCATTAGAGCACCCAAGCCCATACAGCTCCAAACAGAGAAAACCCAGGAGTTCAGATAGGGGGGCTTTTTAAAGCTCAAACATTACCAGGCCTCAGTTTCCCGCAGCATGTCACCATTCACTGATACATCAAATATTCATACACATTCATCTTTTTGAACAACCTTCAGGATATGACCAGACACAAAACAGAGCAGGTAGAGACCACTGGGGTTATTGGTTACAGGCCAGGCAGGGCCTTCAGTGAAGAAGAAACACCTAAAAACACAAGCTGCTGAGACACTTGTACACCTCAGTGTGAGCTAGGAGCCACCAGAATGAGCTTCCACAGACCCAGGGCAAGAAGCACAGCAGGAGAGGAAGAGAATGACACAGAACTGCATTCAAACAGCAACACCAGAGGTTTTTCAGCATGGAAATCAATGGCAGGGGAACAGGCATGTTTGTCACCCTAAAAGCAGCACCTTGTACCAGAGACATTGGTATCAATTCTGAGACCATGGCCTTAGTTTGCTTATCAGAAATAGTAAGACCTATAATTCTAGCCATTTTTCACTCATAGGATGCATTACTTTGAATTATTGACTTTTTCTTTGCCATCAGAAGGGCACCAGATTCAATAAACAGGAGAAGAAAGAGCAACTCGTATTATTAAATTGCTCCAATCCCCTTGGGATAGCATAGGAGCTTCTACTTCTTTTAAATAAGAGTCTAAATGTTGTCCTGACCCGGATTAGAGCCAAGTCAGGTTCTCAACCTGGGTATAGTTTACACTCCTTTTTTGTGGGCTTTGTTTGTTGTTTTTTTAATGGACTCCTCAAAAGTTTATCTAGATTAGTCAAAGAAACTTTTTGGAAGATCTTTTCAAAACACTTGGGTGGAACACTTTGACAATGATAAAATCAGCTTCTGGAAAACATCTAGTGAGGAACTGATCAAAACTACTTTCTGAGAGTTTACTCCACTTTTACACATAAAAACATTAGCCAGTTTCATCTAAAGAAACTAACTTCTAGATTCAATTTTCCACTTTATATGGAGGTCACCATGCAATTTCTATCACAATTGCAGAGATTATTCTAATCTAGTTAGATGAATTTTGTTTTACACGGAGCCTTGGAAGTGTATTCATCCACAGAAAGCAGCCAGAATTAGTATGAGAATTGCTAGCAGAATTACAGCAGTGCCAGTTCTCCAAAGTCAAACACAGAATTTATGCAATATTCTGCTGTCACAGACCTGATGATATAGCCACCCTTTCATCACATAAAGGGTAACGGCATCCTAATTAAGAACTGAGGCCTTATGTTCCACAGAAGCAAACTAATGAATTGACTATGAAGATGTCATAAAGTGGGATGTGACTATGATATTTTGCCTTGCGGATAAACTAGTGTCAGTAAACAATTTATTTAATGTAGAAGTCATGTGATATAGGCTGCAGCGGATTTATAGCTGCTTGCATTTCAGAATTGTCGTGTCTCCACAGAATAACTGTCGCCCTGGCTATCATTCCAGCCTGCTATACTGCTGCTGGAACCGTAAACATATTCTCATTAGTGGTCCATGGCAATTTATATCAGAGAATAGCTTGTGTCACACCATCGACTGAAGAGCTGCTGCTGTGCAGCCAAATGTTAGCTTTTTTAACCAGATCTGGAACAATCTGGCTACTTTGTCACAACAAAAATACCTTCTCTATGTAGGGAAAGATACATAGGCACAGTATTATTTATTGTTTATAGAATGAAAGGGTCAAATTCCACCAGCATCCTATGATTAACTTGAAAAATTCCCAAGTAAAGACTATTGATGCCTACTGCCTAAATTATCTAAGTTTTAGTTTACCTATCATTCCTCAAGTAACACGGAACAGCTACCAGGCCAAGAGCACAAACAAGACAAAGTTGGAAGTCTTTATCTGCTTTCAAAGTTGAAGGTCAACATATGCAAAAGATATTTCAAGTTTCCTTCCACTGTCCTTCTAGACGACAGTAATATTGAGCGCCTGTTGAGATTTTCTAACAATCCCTTGTTATTATGCAATAAACATGCACAAGAAGGCCTTGCTCGGTTTAAACAGAATGAATCTTCTGGTGAAGGAGAAAGCTGCAGTGAAGGACAGGCAGCTCTTCCTTGTCAGAAGTGAGAAATTAGTTTCATATACTGTGCAAAAGAAAGACAGAAGGGAAGGAGAGATCCTCTCATTAAATGCTCACCATTTGAGCCCTGCTTAATATGTTGACTGATAACTAGTGTACGCAGTTGCAACAAGCAGAGGCCATTCCAAACAATGATGCCCATCTGTTATGGTAGCACTTCAGTCTTAGAACTTCCAGCTGCCACTTCAGGTTAGATGTGCCACATTATGCACAGCCTCGCCTACCAAATGAGGACAGGCTGCACACCCTGACCGTGACTTCTGCAACTTCAGCATCACCCTGCGCGTGCAGTGACAGGCTGAAGTCTTAGTGACAGTGACTGAGAGGGTGTGTATGTGTTCAGGGAAAAAAAGGAGGGGAAAGAACCTATTCCAGAACACAGGCTACTCTGTTTATTTCGAGTGGGCTTCTCACGGTACAAAAGCATCATACTTTCAATACCACACACCAACACAGCATCCAACAGAGATATCAAAAGCATCTCCTTTTTTAAGAATATGGAAAGGACACAAAGGGAACCAGAGGACACCACTAAAACTAGTCTTGACTTTGTAACTCAGCTCATTCTGACTGTCTTGCTAAGAAAGCTGGCAACAGTCACTATCAACCTCCACTGCAGGACTGATTTCCACACAGAGTGACTTTACAGAAATTATTCCTTTGTTCTGCAGAGAAACAAAGCCTATGTTACTAACACCATTAGCATCTAGCATATACTTCCAAGTTCTAATCAGGAACCCCTTACTTAGTCTGTCTGATAACTACCCTTTGTCAATGGGAATGGAGCTGATGCTGGAAGAAAAGGGGAAGTTTTCCTCTCTCCCAGATGATAGAGAGCTAGAGACATGACTGCAAAGAGAACCACCTCAAGAGATGATTCTGTCTGCATGCTTAAGTGTCTTGCGCCTTGGCGAGCAGGCTACAAGAGCACATGTACAAGGTATATAAGCACATGACTGTAATTCTGCAACTCTCTAGAGAAGTCAATGCAGAGTAGGTCTAAAGGCCTGCCAGGTGCATCCTTGCAACCCCAGGACAGCTGAATATACTTCAGCATTAACACACTGTTTCAGACCAACACAGGCCTTGTCTCTTGCAAAGGCTCCAAAGCTACACATGTGAACTGAATTGTTTTGCACACTCCACCACCAACCAGGGCCAAGAGTCCCCCTTGCCCACTGCTAAGCAGCATGAGGCAGCAGCATACCTGTTTCACCACGTTCACATTAATAATGAGGTACTGCAAAATAAGAGCAGGGTTAAGTAAGATTACACGATTTACATAAAAAGCCAAATCAATTACCTGTTTTTCACGCTGCTTTTTTCTAGTCGTCTCCATTTTGGCAATTTCTTCATCAGGATCCTGTAAGAACTACAAAAAGCGACATATAATTTCCGGAGTACAAACCGCGGGACAAGCAGCTGTTGGCCGCTGTGACACGCGCCTGGTCCCTCAGGAGCGCAGCCCCCGGCCCACCGCGTGGGCCCCGCACCCCCAACAAAAGGCGGCGAGGGCGCGGGGGCCCGGCCCGGCGGCGGGGCGGCCACTGGCCCGCGGGCACCGGGCCGAGCCCGCACTCACCGTGGCCACATCAGCTTTCCTCTTGCGGGCTCGCATGGCGTACTCCG
>VZRV01000329.1:205683-298976 GCA_013398115.1 Falcunculus frontatus
CGGGAGCGGCTGTCACACGTGGGAGCGCGCCGGGGTGAGCCGGGGTGAGCCGGGGTGAGCCGAGCCGGGCCGGGCCGGGCCGGGCCGATCGAACCGAACCGAACCGAGCTGAGGGGCTGGGTCTCCTGTCGTAGACTCGGTCCCGGCCCTGGTCCCCGGCCCGGTCCCAGTCGCGGTCCGCGGCGGGAGGCGGGGCCGCCGCCGTGGCCTGCGCGGCCCTGCTCCGCTCACGCCTCCCTTCCCTCCCCTCAGGCCATGCGGCGGCCCGGGCTGTTCGGGCGGCTGAAGGCGGCGGTCGTCGGGATGGTGCACGTGGGAGCGCTGCCAGGTAAGCGGCCGGCGGGATCCGGACCCGGACCAGGTGTGGGTCGCCGGCGTCACCCCTTAGCCCGGCTGTGGCAGCCCTGGAAGCCTGTGCCTTCACCGCAACGACGAGCCCCTCATGAAGCGCCATAAGTTTGGGCGCTCCCCGTTTTAGAGGTAAAAAAGGCGGGAAACAAGTGCACATAGGGACCTGGGCTGAGAAAACAAGGGTTTGAGTTTGATGAGCTCTGTGTTTCAAGAAGCAAGAGTTAGGGAATTGCACAAATGGGCGTTGGGAGAGGATGGATGTTGGCTAGAGCTCTCTCATGCCCTTAGATGCACTGGGAAGCTCAGACAACAGGCAGGATCTGTTCCAGCCTGGCCTACTCGTCTGCCTTTCCAGGGGCTCAGGGTGAGCAGAGCTGATTTTGGCAGCCCACCGTCCCCTTGACGGGCTGATAGGCAGAGCTCAGGGTGCCCCACGTTTTCCCAGATGCAGCCCCCAGGCAATATGGCCAGTTCTCCCCGTGCCGTGAAATCAGGCCAGCTAACAAAGCTGACAGGGCTCAGCACCGTCCCCATTCCAGACTCCCACTGCCTCACCTTATGAGCCCAAGCATCAGAAAAGACTTTGTTCTTAAGCGAGATTCATTGAACTCCTACAAAATCCATACGTGTGTGTTTCTGGCATAAAGATTAGATACAACCAACGTTGCAGATTGAGAATAGCTTTAACTGGTTTAAAACTCCCTGTTGTTTAGCATAGGTATTCTATTCTGACCTAGAGGTTGGTCTTGCCCATAGGTTGTATTGTCTGGAGCATCATTAATGCAAGATAAATTATAAGTACATGAACAGTAAGCTAAGAGCAGACCTAGTGCAACAGGGGATTATAGCAGCCATTCCTCAAGTTTGTGAATTAGATTTAGGAGCTTTACAGCAGCTCTGCCAAGTTCAGGTGAGGAAAGAGACGTCACTAAGGCATGTCACAAGCAGATAGAGCAGCCTTTGGGCAAGTTTGCCTTACATGTCCCTGTTTCAATATGCCAATCCCCATGGATGTCCTGCCCAAAGCTGTTACTGTCCATGGGTTTGGTTTGTGCATACCCTGGGGTGAGCAGCATTATTCTTGCAGGGACACCAAGAAGTTGTCTTCCATTGTCCCAGATCATTGATCAAGCTTGTCAAGAGGCAGAAGCTTACAAGGATGCTGGAGTTGTAAGTTTTGGTTTCCTTCTTCCCATGATGGCCATTACACAAAACCACTTCTGCATAGCCAGAATTTTAAATTGAGCTTATAATTCATCAAAAGCATCTTAAACCGCACTGTTTAGGGAGATGCTTAAATCCATGTCTTTTATTTCAACATAGGAAGTAGGTCTTCTAGATTACAAAAAATACCTCTAAGATAAGGATCACCTGCACCTAAAACAATTGAAAAAGCTTAGATTCGAACTGTACAATTTAAGTTGTTTGAGTTGGATGAATCAAGTCAATTTAAGGAGTTTAAAAAAAAAAGTGGCCTGAAACAGGCCTGGGCTGTTGCTGGTATTCAAGGTCTCTGGCTCTAGAATGCTTCATCAATCCAGTCTGACAAGCAACTGTATTTTTAGCTCTGTACAAGACTCTGGTTTCCCGAGGTCATGGAGGAGTGCCATGTGCACAGCTGATACACTGCATGCATACCTCAGGAACCTGGAGGGTGCAGGATCACCCCACAGCTGTGTTTGTAACAAAACAGCACAGATAAATCAGGATCTAAAAAAAAAAGGCTTAGGCCCTTTTCTGCCCTCGCTAAGCCTTTCTCCAGGCCCTTGGCAGCAAACATGCCTGCTTTGCACGTCCAGAAGAGCAGGCCCAAAAGGCCAGTCTCACCCAGGGGCAAGAAGAGACTGCTGACAGAATTGCTGTTGGACCTATAGTGGTGTAGTAATCTTCATAGGTCAGTAGATTTTAACAGGGTGGATGTCCTTTTGAAAGGTCAGATATGTTTTAAACATTTCATTACACCTTGTCTTGGGGTGTTGATGTGCTTTTTCTTTGACCTGCCCACAGCATTATGAACATTTTCTGGTGGTGTACTAATGTCCAAGGTTTGAAAATGTCTTCAGTGAACAAGCAGTCACTACTCTGAGCTGCTGTTTTCAGAAAAACTTTATTAACAAGCCAGTTGAAACATTTTTAATCTATGAGTTAGAATGATACTTTACAGACAGAACAAAATTGAATACTAGAGCTTCGTTTAAAGAATAGAAGACCAAAGTCAAAATGCAAGACAAGTCATACAAGGTAGGTTATGGGCAGAGCACTGGTAAGGCTAAATTAGGAAAGAATTCTGAGAATAGAATAATTGAAAGGATAAATAGCATTGGGGTAAAATGGTGTTAGCCTAGTGGGCTTCAGTGCCTGTGAGCCAGATGAACGTGTGTGAGATGTCCACCCAGTTAGAACAGTGTCTAAGTGCAAGTTGAACAGAACGAGGAAGTTCTCTTCCTTTTCACGTCTGTTGAAAGAGAGGTGTGCAATAGCTCTGCATTCTGTACTCTGCCTTTAAATTTTGTTGTTACAGTATCACCATGAGGTATAACGTGATTCCATCTGCGTCAGAAGAGTGGTAAACACTAATCTCTGTCTTCCTGTGCCAGAGGAAGTCCTTGCACAAGTAATCTATAACTCATAAAGCCATTGCTCCACATTCCAGCGCCTGTTTGCCCCTTTCCTTACATAATGATTACACACTGAAACCTTCAGCAGCAGGGGGCAGACACCAAGTATTCCCGAAGGGTGAGGGAAGGCACAGAAGCAGTTACTTTCGCTGCTGGCATGCACAAGGCTGGAGCAGCTTTGAGACAAGCTTTAAAATCAGTACTAACACAAAGTTTTAATTTTGCTTTTATACTTTGTCTTTTCAACAGTTGTACTAAATTCTGTAGTTCCCAGTCTAACTGGTTCCACACCTTTTCTGCAAGTGCATTGCAGTCTCTGAACTTGAATATGTCTTTAAACCTACCTGTCAGGTAGGCAGATGAGGTGAATGCAGTCATTTCTCTACACATTTGGACAAATTCAAGGCTTATGTTTATAATTAGTCGATTTTCCTGTAGAAGTCACAAGAACATCAATATGCTTCCACACCAGTCTTCATTCTAAAGGTCTGTACAGAGCAGTGTTAGAGCAATATAACAAACAAATCCTTTATTAAGGCCATAAGTCTCAGAGATAATCAGGAGAGCCTCCATAAATATCAATAGGGTTGCCTAACACTTTCTGCAATTCAGTTCTTTAGTTTTTTGTGGTACTTTAAGAGAAATGCAAGTTTTCATGATAGATGCTTCAGGAGCTTCCCAGCTTTTACGCAGATATCACCACTCTGCCAAACTATCCAGCTTCTGTAATAGGAATATATTTGGGCTTCTTGCTCAGTATTCCAAAGGAACTGTTAAGCTGTCCATTTTTCTTGTGGAAGAAGAGCTAGAAAAAGGTTTTTCCCCATGGATGTTTGTAATGACAGTGTTCCCAAATGCTGCCTACAGTAGGCCTTGAGAAGATATGTAACCATTTGCTGCTATTTAGATGTTTACATATTGTCTCAAATTGCTTGAATTGATGTTAACATTTAAAAATAAAGTATATGGTCTTGTTCACTCCATCTGTGTTGCACTTGGAAGTAAATCCTGGTATATTTGGAGTAAGGTGACTTGTCTGGCACATTCTCAGCTTCACATAATAAATATGAAAGATTTGTGATATTAGAGCACAGTAATGAAAACAAGTGCTCAGTTAGGAAGCCATCTGTGCTCAAAATGTATATGCTTTGTACTTGTGTGTTGCTAAACAATGAAATTCCCTAGACAAGATTTTAAAAGCAGCAGGCTATGAGGCATTATAATCCCTCCAATTTGTACCCGCTTTTCTTTAAGAAAGAGGCAAAATATATATATTCAGGTTAACTTTTATTCATTCCATTCAGCCTGGCTGACATTTGTTTTGTAGCTAGAAAATAGAGCACAAGTTCCTACTTGACTGTTTGTTACTGCTCCTAACTGTAGCTACTGGAGTAGCTGACATTAAAACCAGTTACTAGTGTATGTTTTACATCGATGTTTTTAAAAAATAAAAGAGCATTAAGCCTATTGCTCTTAAAACTACAGTGATAACTGGAATTCACAACACTTAGAATTTAACAACAGTGGAGACAGAATAAAGTAGTATTTCTGCATAGAAACAGGTAGGTAGCTTTCACTTGGATTATAGAGGCTAGCATTTCAAATCTCAGCTGTATTACAGGAAAATAAAATAGCATACAGACCTACCCACAGCTACCTCCTATGGCATGTGCAGGAGAACATGAGATAGCAGCTTACTTCTATTAAGGCAGTAATCTCCTGCTCTGGAGGTGATTTTTTTAAAGAAATTGCTAAGGACCGTGCTTACAAACAGCAGTTAAATGCGCTGCAAAGGCACCTGATTTCCTTTATAAAGGGCACATGAGTGGGGTGGGGACAAATGCTGTAATTGTCTGGGTACACACCTGAGCCTATATAATAATAGGGGTGGTGCAAGCCCTGCTTGTTTTCTGGAGGAAGGAACAGAGTTGATGAGCTTGTAGAGGTTTGTACTGGGGTGTACGTGTTTGTAGGTAAAGCCTTTGTCTGGGGAGAAACACTGGGGTTAAAGTTGCCCTGGGAAAAAGTTATGTTAGGTATATGCTGAGTTAAAACTTCTGCAACTGTTACATCAGTTGTGGTTTATAGTGTTATTGCTATTTTTGAGGCTTTTCTGCTGCAATGTGTGTGCAGCTGAAGTGTTTTAAGAGGTTATTTCTGTAAGTGGAATACAGCTAAGGAAATTATTTTTCTGTGTAGTTAGAGAGCTATTTAAATGACCAATTTTTTAGTAGCTGACTGTGATACAAAGGGTACTTCACATGTGTAGCACTTCAGAAGTCATTCAAAGTAAAAAGGAAATATATTGTTTGAAAACTAGGCATAACAAGGCTATTACATATAAGCAACACTTATATTATCTCAATATTCAATGGAAAAAGAACACAGAAGGTACTTGCAAGAGTTTTATCTCTCACTACCTACATAAATTCTGCGTTGGAGGATATAATGCAGAAGCTGCTTCCACAGATTTCTAAACTATAAGCTTAGGTTCCAAGGACTTTATTTAGCATAACTGTTTTCTTTCCCCCATTTTAATTAGCTGTCTGATAATACTGAAGTTTGTTTCATATACATACCAATTCAGTAAACACAGAAATCTGTGGTGTTATATTTTTATATAAAATGAAAGAAAGCTTTGACTTAATGCATCTGTAATTCAGCTTTCTGTATTGCAGAACATATGTTGTTCTTTTTTAAAATTATATAAAGCATAATATGCAAAAGAACAGTCAGATGGTACCAAAAGAATAACACATTATTAAAGTTCTACCAAAAATATTCAGTCTAACTGTGGACCTTGAGGCCGTAGGAAGAGGCAGTTGCTGGAAAGGGAATATAGTAAATTTAAAGTAGGAGAGAGAAGTGTTGCAATCCTCCCATATGCCTGCATTTTGAACTGGAATTCAATCAGATACTCTTTATGCGTAGTACTATGGCTAGGGGTTTTTATAATTTATTAAATGAATTAATTCATTAATGTATCTAATGGAATAATTTGCTTTATGCAAATCCTGAACTGTCAAAGTAGTAGCAAGTTATGAAAAGCTCAGTTTCACTGTGGAATTTCTGTGGAATTCTGCCAGCCCATTCTCTTGCGCTTTTTTTGGCTACTAGCATGGCTCTTTAGGAGCCCTGGATCTGAAGCCCCATTCCCAGTTGCCTTTCTTCCTGTTGAGGTTGATTCTTGACTGCCTGGAAGCCTGGAAATTCAGTTTTGCAGATCCTGGTTCCTGGCCTTTATGATAAGCCTGGAGCTTCCCTGATACCCAGATTTTGGTGAGGTCTGCCAGGTAGAGCATTTCTGAGCCAAGGGCTTCCAGGCTTTTTGGCCTCAAGGAATTACCTGGTTTTGATGGTTCACTGCATTTTTTTTTAAATTTGTTTTGCTAAAGTATTTTAGTTCTACATTAGTCTTTTTGCCACATGCAGCTATTGACCGACTTTGCATTCTCACTTAGACTGACCTAATATATTTATGTGTGTAGAGAGCAAGAAGCTACAGGGTTTCTCTCTGTTGGTACCGCAGAGGATTCAGTAGCTGTGCCTCAGATACAAGACCATTCGATCAGTTCAGGTTTGTTGGAATAGTCTGGACCTCATTCCAGAAAAAGTGACTAAAAATTAGTGAATTTTTTTTCCCCCTGTCCATTTCTGAAAATGCTGTGGGTTTTCTTAGGACAGGTTGTTGTCTTTGTCATATGGCTACCTCCCATCACAAGTGCAGAAGTGTGGATGTTACGTATTGAATTGGACACAGAAACAAAGTCAAGCACAGATGTTTTGGTTGGTTGTCATACCTGGCTTTCCTTTGCCTAATTCAGGTTTTCCTGGACTGGAATTATGTAATTAAATATGTTGGTGAATGGCACCACATAGTGCAGAGGTCTGATGTGGAATGTCATCATATCGGGTCACCTTTTCCATTAACAGGTTGTGTCCCTTTGCTTTTTAGGTAGTATGTGCTTTGTGTATTTAAACACTCAGCTGTAAGCAGTTTGGGAAAGGCAGCTGTGCCCTGGTGCACTGAATGTTTGCAGGTTGTGTGCTTGGACTGACCATGTTGCTCTGCTGGATTATTTCCTTCTCACTTTTCCCCACCCTCTGTGTTGGGTGCTCATTTATGATGCCTGTGCCTTAGCCTGTAATTCAGCCATTAAATGCTGACTGCATTTTATATACTGTCTTATCTTTTACTGCCAGAAGGGCTTCCACGCTACACCAAAGATTAGAGAAGTGTTACATATAAAAGATTTTTTAAAAGGAAACTTTTTTTGGTTTCCCCTTCCTGATTCTCTATGTTATTAATAACCAAGCTGCTCTGTTTAGTCTCTACTTGTATTTTTTTCCCCAAAAAATGTTCCATCTATGCTTGTTCAGTTACAATATCTGTGAAAGGTAAAGCTCTCATTTTAAAGGATTAAGATGTGTGATAAAACTCCAGAGAGAGCAGAATTTATTTGCTATATATACAATTAGTTTGTCTACTAAACTTTTTGCTTTTTTAGAATTAAGCTGGTGAGAAATATCTGGTTTCTTTTCATCTTCTCACTGCAAATACAAAATATCAGGCATGGAATATGTTTCCAGGCTCTACTTTTAGTCTTGTTATTAATCCTTGACAAAATTATATGTGATTTGCAGTTGTTGAAAACTTTTTGGTGTATTGTATACAACGATTGGAAAAATACGTGGTATCGGGTGATGTACAAATTGTATCAGCAGAGTATTTTATCATCACTCCGTTGTTTGCTAAGAGTAGGTCCCTGTGGATGGAGAGGAATAATTGACAATAAATAGCAATATCTTCCTTCCAGTGATTCTGAATATGGAATGGGAGAAATATCAATGGTTAATATTATGGCATTTGGCACAATAGTAGTCAAACAAAAAATTCCTTTATTTATCCAAAATAACACTTATTTTCTGACATTAATTGAATTGAAAATTGCCCTGATTATCTCAAAGTCCTCTGTTATCCGAACATACTCAATATCCTGTATTCCCCTTGGATAATTGAAGTTTGACTTTACACTATTTTTAATGAGGTATAAGATTTAACTCATTTGCTTATAGTTCACGTTTTAGGATGGATCAAAGGAATCCAAATTGATGAATGTATAATTAAAATCACATTTATTTCTCTTCATGATTTCCCTGCAAATACCATGCTGTTGATGAAAGCACTTTTATAAGTGCTCGTGTGCATCAAATGCATCAACACAACTCACTGTAGATAATCCTTTCTTTGAAAGAAAACCTTTACACTTGTGTGTCTTAATACACAATAGTGTAATGGTAAACTAGCCATGTTTTTACGCTCCCTTTCGGACAGTGCAGTGATATTTCTTTGTAATTCTTTCCCCAGGATGGGTTGATAGTGGAGAACATGCACGATGTGCCGTACACGGTGTGCCCGGGCCCGGAGGTCACCGCAGCCATGGCAGTGCTCGGTGCTGCCCTGAGACAGAGCTGTCCCCGTGTCCCACTGGGCATCCAGGTGCTGTGTGCTGCCAACCAGCAGGCAATGGCCATTGCTCTGGCTGCAGGTAACGGGAAGGGCTCCTCATTTATTCCTGCTGTTGCTGTGGCCTTTGCTCTCCTCAAACTGCACCTTGTGCTGACAAAGCTACCATGGAAAGCTCACTGTGCCCTAAAAAAGCAGCAATTAGATTTTGAGAAAGATGCCTGCTTGATTAGAATAGATGGTACTTCTGCACTGCTTCAGTTGGAGGCTGTTAAAAGTCCCAAGGCTGCTGCCACAGCTTTCTATGTGACACCTGTCTAAATATAATGATTAGTCTAAATCTGCTCATGTCTAAAAGCCTCCTTTGGTGTAACTCTGATCCTCACATATAGTATAACTGAAGTAAATAAATGTAACCCGTGGTGGTTAAGCATCCTGTTTCAGCATCTAATTATATGTTGTTGCTGCTACTGTTATCCATTAAAACTACGTTTTTGTTGTCTTTTTTTAATGAATGAGTAGAATGACACTTTTTATATAATGACAAAAATTGAGTGTACAGATAGCCAAAGTACTTAAAATTAAATTGCATTTGGGGGAATTAAATATAAATTAATCTATCTTTATTGCATGAATCCTAGACTTGCTAAGCTTCCTGCTGTTTGGTGAAGCAATTTTAAGTTTTCTATATGTAACCCTCCACAATGTAAAGATGAAGGCTGGTTTAATATGGAAAGCCTGTACTTCCTAAATTCATAAATGGGGGGTTAATGCATGTTTTTGCCCAAATTGACTGTCATTATGGTAAGGCTGCACATTTTTGCATGTAGAGATTTTATAGAACCAGGCGGGAGATGCTGGTGTTAACTGGAAGCTGTAATTCGGGTAAAATCATGTAGGCTAACTGATATGCAGTGGCAGTTTTAATTATGCTGAATATGTTCTAAAAGCTTTAAATTCTTGTTAATAGATGTGTTTTCAACTGAGATTTGTTTTGTTGCCATTTTCAAAGTATCTAGCCACTTGACAAATTGAGAAAACCTAATTTTTATTGCTGCGTCAGAACCTATATGAAAATATCAAATAGAAATGGTAACAGAATCCAGTTTTAGTTTTTAGAGGTTGCTGCATGTGGGACACTTGAGGTACATAGGTATTTGGAAAAATAGCACATACCCTGTTTTTAAAAAGCAATCCTTTGAGAAGCAAAAATCATCACTAAATAAGGGATATAGTCTGGGAACAACATATTTCTCTTCTTTGCAATTATTAATGAAGGGGAGAATTCCTGGAGGGCTTGGGTTTTGCTCAGCTCTACTACTGTTCTGCACTATTTCCTCTGTAACTGGAGAACGCCAACCAGGAAGGGCCTGAGTTTAATGCATTTCATTGCACTTCTCTAAAAATGATTGTCTCAAGTTCACTGAACAGGAAAGCAAAAAGAAAATCACTTTAAGCAAAACTGTAATAAAGTGGGTGCTACTTTGTAGGTAGCAAATCTTTGAATAGTTTTTCTGTAGCAACTTAGTAGTGACTTTAATGTCAATACAATTTTAATTGGTGGCTATTAATAAAGTAAGTCCTGTATGCTTTCACTACAGAAATAACTTGCTGAAGGTATTTTAACTAAAAACCATATGTAGCATCTTCTGCCTACTATACAGTCATTTCATTTTCCCTGTGGAAATCCCTGTCTTTGGTAGGAATAATTGTTCTGAAGAGAACCACACAGGGAATTTATAGCTGGTCTCCAGGAGAAGGTAATGATTTAATTTTGTGAAGGGTGGGAGGAAATCAACAGGTCTGCATTGTGACTAGGAGCTCAACTAGCTTGAGCAAGGACTGTAGGATCCTGTGCCTGGGTGAGCCTGGGTCAGTCATCATGAATCAGGGCTCAATTTTTAAGTTTATCTTCTCTCATCTCATAAATCTTGAAAAAAATGGTTGGAAGAGGCTTTAAACAGACATCTGGTCCAGCTGCCATCTCCACCTGAAGCTGCCCTTTTTCCTTTAAGAATCAAGTTACTGAAATTCCGGTTCTGAATTAGTCTTCATCAGTGATGATGACACAGTTGATAGCTGATAAATGAGGCTTCATATCAGGAGATATCCCAGACCTCTCCATGTCTTTTGTAAATACAGCTTTGCTGTCTGAGCCCACTCCTTTCTCTCCCCCACCAGCAGAGTGGGAATTCACTTGCTGTCGTCCGTGGTACCGTTTAGGGTAAGACAGAATTCGACAGGGTTATATGCTGTGGGTTTTGCTGTCCTTTTTAACTGCCACCATATTAATGCAGTGGTGAGGGGAAGCAGCTCAGCTGAGAACTGCAGCAAGGTGCCCATGCCTTGGGAGCACCCACAGGTGCTGTGAAACAAGGCAGGGAGTGCTGTGGGTCCTGCTGGGAGTGCTGCTGGAGACCCTGCTCCTGGGCCTGCAGTCTGTGCTAAGCATGGGAGGAGCTGCTGCAAGACAGTGTCCTGAGAAGTAAAGTATCTTGGTAGCACAGACACATTGTGCCTCGAGTGTCAACAGCAGACAAAGTCAATGCTCCTCTAAAAGTTCTGTTTATTAGTTTTCATTAGAAATTCCCTGTTCTTGTTTTCCAGTGAGACTACAAAATGTGTTTTTCCCATATAAGTCAGAAATGGGACTGCCCATTAACTATTCAACGGCTATTACTTTTCAACTTGCCAAATGTGAGAGTAAGCGGTAGTATCATTCTCACAATTTTATGAGCATAAAAATGAATTCATTAGCAGAATCTGATTATGGCTTCATAAAACAGAAGGGTAATGATATGGTGCCTGCACCTATTATAGTTGGTTAAAAATTGTATTTTCATGGCCTCCAAAAACCCAGATAGGGAGTGCAGCCTTGTTAAGCTAAGTACAATCCAATGTTTAGCAGAAAGTCTTATATTACTGAACTAAGGAAACACAAACCAAGCATCAACAAACAATGTGCAAGCAGTGACTTCAATAAATGAAATTACTCAATGAATAGGCCCTGTCCCAAGTTAAACCTTGATTGCTGTGAAAGTGTAACATGTCTCTAGGCTCATCCATAGTCTTATTATTAGAGAAATAATTATTCCTATTTGACTGTGAATTGTACTGTAAGCTTGGGTGATTTAAATAGAAGCTATAGCTTTTGTTCCTTGATGTAGAAATGTCAGTCTAGCTATTTGCAGTGTGTTTATCACCCAGTGTCTACAAGCACCTGCAATGGTACTTGTGGCACACTCTTCTCTTCGGATCCTGAGAATACTCCGTGCTTTGCACCTGCTAATCTCAAGGCACAGGACAGCTTGCATTTGATTTGGCATCCATCTGTGATGTTTCTTGTTAGCTGGAGTCTGTGTTGCTAAGCAATACAGGCTCTTCTCTATCAGGCGTGAGCTTCTGTTTCTGCAACTTCAGGGCTTTTGGAATGAAACCGAAATTTTAAAATAAACAGACACCTTGTCATTTGGTAAATAAATTTTCAAGATCATTTATGTTTATAGTTGGAATGTGCTAAGGTGATGCCTCTGTTGCCTAATCAGTTCTCTGGTGGGTGGGATTGCGTTCTTGATGGCTGCTTCCACATGCATTGCTTTCCTTTGTATGATGTCAGCTCTAATTAAATGTGCGTCTGACTGCAAAGCTGAGCAGTAGCAGAGCTTCAGAAGGGCTTGGAAGACACCTCCAAAGCAAACTGGAAGAGCAGCAAAACTGCACAAGATGAGTGCAGAGCTTTTACAGAGATGTGTAAAAGAGGCAGGTTTTAAGTGACAGGTTCAAGGCTCTGAAAGACAGGAAGGAAATGGGGAGTGCAATAAGGGAGTCAGAATTCAATCTTGTGCCTCACAGCTGTGGGCTTACTGCACTGTGGTCCAAGGCTTCAGTCTTACAACAGATATTTCAAGGCTGTGCAGGGGGTCCCTGAATGTCAATGAATGGCCCATGTGAAGTAATTACAATTCATAATCTTCCTTTTCAGTATCCATCCCACTAAACCTTCCTAGTGTGAAAAGTTAATGAATATGGTGGAACCCATATTACTAAGGCATGGCAGAATTGATGGTTAGAGTAGAATGGAAAATATTTGACTCTTCCTAAGCCTTTGGCACAGCTCTAGAAGCAATTTGTTGATGTGGTGCTGTGTAGGAAACACACGCTACATTCAGATGGAGTCACATAGGTTGCATATAACATGTTTCAGGCTGTGTTTTCTTGCCTAATTTCCTGAAGAAAGATGACAGTGCTGTATCTCTGTGTCCATAGCCTTGGTGCTTTTGATGTGATGGCCAACTTAGGCATATTTAACAGAGGAATAGATATCAGAGAAGCAGTAATACAGCAAAAGAGCTTCTGGAAAGAGGGAAGAGATGCAAGTTGATGACCCTTTTTAGAGAGAAAACACATCATTAGGATAAAGGAGCCGTGTTTTGCTCCACCTGCTTCTCTGTCTGGCACATCATGGTAGGAGGTAGGGCAGGGTGTGCCTGTTCTGAGCCACACAGAAACAAACCCAGGGGCTGAGGGAAAACTGGTGGGGTCAGTGGGAGAGATGGGAGCCGAAAGCAGTGATATGGAAAGAAGTCAGAGAGAATAGAGGCAAAAATAAAGAATGTAAAACTTGAATATGCGGAAAAGCGGGGTTGGCTAGTCCTAGAGCATATGAAATCGTTTGTGTTGGGAATCGAATAGGAAGGTGGATTTTCATTTGGTTTTAGTGTTTCTCTTCTCTAGTTCTCACTTTTAGCTAAAATGTTGCTTTTTACTGTTTTCAGGTCTTGATTTTATCCGGGCTGAAGGGTTTGTGTTTTCTCATGTTGCTGATGAAGGGATTATAAATGCCTGTGCAGGTGACCTGCTACGATACAGAAAACACATTGGAGCAGAGAACATTCAGATTTTTGCTGATATTAAAAAGAAACATAGGTAAATACAAGCAAAATTTTATGTAAATATGAATGTAATCATAGTCTTATATTTTTCTCCATTTTCTGATTTTTTTTTTAATGCCAATTTTCTTTCAGGACAGTTAATCATATAGGAAGAAGTTTATTATTTAAGCATGGACTTGCAGTGCTAAAAGGGGATACATTTAAAAATAAATTTGAAGCTGTAAGTTGCAGGTTACTGTATCTGTGAAGTTTGTAATTGTTTAACCTTCAGGTTTTAAAAATGCCAGCTATAAAAGCCTTGCATCTGGTATTGAGACTTTGTAGATGTGTGTATATGTCTATTATATTTAAAGAAGTTTTGTTTCTGAAAGTTAGGTATCCAAGGTTATTCTTTAGTTATGTAGGCAGTTGCCATATAAAAGCATCCAAGTGATAATATTTTGGCATTTTAAAAAAGCTATTCTCTTTCTTCTCCTTCCTGCCAATAATACTGATTCCTGCTACTTAAATCAGTGCTGTCTATGTAAGGGTTATGTTCTGTGATTATCAAACAGAAGGAACTTATGACGGATAAATCCAGTTTCTTTTCTGCTGATACTTTGTCTTACCTGTCACATGGTACTTTCAGCTATTTAGATGTCGTTCTTTGGGTTTGTTTTTGTTTCCCCCCAGAAAAACTGCTCAAGTGCTATGTATTATACATGCTAAATAACCTAATTAAAATGTTTGTGTGTCATATGTGAGCAATCATGATAATAATCAAGTCTGAAAATCTTAAATATGTAATAAGCAGGTAATAAATTTCAAAAGAGAAAGGAAATAATACAGTGTGGTGGTCAGATGAAGCTTTTCAGGTCCTTTCGGAACAGTTTCTTTCTGATGATTTTTTTAATGTATATATATAAATACATACGTATAAATAAAAATACAGGGCATTAGGTTATCTGTAAAAGAAATTACATTATGTTGTTCTTTTTCTTAGTCTTTACCATTGATGAATTGATATTTGGATGATACATCCCATTTTTTGAAGTGTTTGCCTTTTAAGAAAGGAAGAGAGGTTTTTATTTCAGGCAGAAGCATAAGCTCAGAAGGAAATCCTGAAGGACTTGTTGGTTGAACTTTTTAATGTAGAAAAATGCAGCTGCCACTGAGAGCTGCTATGCTCCTGTTCTTTAACTGAGGAGAAACTGTTCTTGTGCCATCACTACGCAGCAGTGCAACATGTTGGCCATAGCTGTTGGTTTCTGTTTAAATACAGAAACAACAGTGTCGGATGTCCAACCAGCAATGCCTGGAATTCATTCCAGGTTTGGGACCACATAAATTAATAGCTGCTATTGCTATAGGTTTCAGATAAAGTGTGTCACCCATACATCAAACCTGCTGTTGAACAGCTGGGATGCAGGTGTAATTGATGTTTGTAATTGCTGTGTAAGATGATTCCTGCGGTTATAGCATAGGTATTAACTATACTTTCTGTTAGTTGGACTTGTGGAGGTTGTTGATTCTGTCCTAGGCAGCAGGATCTGATTTATGAATGAGGGCACATCCACAACTCCCACTTGAAGTCAGAGAGCTCTGTGTGCTCAACACTTCTGAAATACAGGTGCTCGACATGTAAGCAGCTGTCTCAATTGACACTTGGTGGTTCACACTTTGCACTCACTCTCTAGAGGCAGGAGACTGGAGCAATAACCGATCAATTCCGGCACTCTGAAGGGGAAGGGTTGGCTTTAACTCTTGCTCGGGTTGTGGTGTTCCCTGCCAGTGTAAAGCAGGACACTGGTAAAGCAGCCCCTGTGGTTCTGCCAGCGGGGAAGCAGAGTGTGGGTCCCACAGTGTGTGACGGGCTGTGTTCCTGCAGTGCTCATGCCCTGACGGCCGATGTCAGCGTGGCCCAGACGGCGGCTGCTGCCCAGTTCTTCCTGGCCGACGGCGTGGTGCTGAGCGGTGCGGCCACCAGCCAGCCTGCGGACCCCCGGCAGCTGAGAGGTGAGGGCTGGGATACACAGCCTGGGCAGCAGGGAGGGGGGAAAAAAGATGAAAGACAAGAAACTCTCACTGTGATGTCTGATTTGATCAGAACTAATATATTTGAGGTGTTACTCAGATGGGCTGTGATATGTTTCTATACAACAGTTTGGTGAGATAAAAATTACAATTATTCCAAGCTTTTATAACACTGAATGATGCTGAGGCTTAAAGAAAATACTGTTTCATCTCTAAAAAGCCCTAATATAAGAAGAAGCTCCTTTATAGCCCTAGAAAACTAACTATGCTGAAACTAACCATATTTAACTAACTAACTAACCATAAATCTTTCCACTGAGGAGTTCAGTGTTTTCATCTTTCACAATGAAAATGGAATTCCTGCAAGAAGAGGGGCATTTTGATAAGGCAACATTACAAACATTAATACCAGGGAAAGTACTGCTTGGAAGATTTTCACAAAGAATGCAAGTTCATTGCTAGACAGGAAGATATTAATATCAAAATAATTTTTAAACAGTGTGGACTTTTTATCAAGGGAGACTCATTGGACCTATGAGTTCTGACCTTTGCAAGAGTGCTATGATTCTTGATATTTTTATATTGGCATAAGTTTGGGCTGTGTTCATGAAACTGTATTGCTCCCATGCTAGAATTAAAGTTTTATCATGGGGACATTTAATTTTCATCACTAATTTTAATTTAGATCAATGGCTTGAATTTGAATGTCTCACTACATAAAACAGAATGTGTATTTTTTTAGGTTTTACTTTACCTGACATGCTGTAACTTGGCATGTTTTGAAGTTCCAGTGCACTGTATTGTATTCCATTTAAGTTAGCCGATCAGCATGAAAACCAAACTTTAACTGCCAGAGATAACCTGGACCTCAAACATCTTTTGAAACAACATGAAATCATTCCGTATTTTCAGGGCTTTATGTATATCACACATGCTTAAGAGCATTTAAAATGAATGTTGAATTTGTCAAAATGGTTCTTATTTCATACATATTAAACTTTTTGCTAAAAAACATTATAAATTGCTATGCCTCAGTCACCAATGTTGAAAAGAAAATGATGGCTTGGTGTGAACTCTGAGCCTCTTTTGGTACAGTAAATTAGAAATGATACATGGAACAGATGATACTGGAAGCTAAGCCTGATTTAGAGACTGCAAAATTTTGTTAATCTAGAGATCCATCCCTGTTTGTACATAATATCTCCACTGTTATTAATGCAGATTAAATAATCAAAAAAATATATTTGATATGTCTTTAGGCAAAATCGTAGGTTAAATTCTGCTTTCATATGTGCACATTCAACCTCCATTGATTTCCTGCATCAGAGGGCAAAACCTGACCTGTAGGCCCAGAGGGGTTTTTTTGTCACAGGACCTCAACCAGACAGAACCAGAACTTCTGCTTTTCTTTCATGTGAACAAACATGTCAGTCTCTGTCTCTTTCTCTTTCTGGGTCCAAAGAACAAAATGAATCAGAGTTGGCAGCTGTAATGAAGTACACATTAATTCTGTGTTTGGATTTGTGTTATGAAAGCAAGAGTGTGCAGATCATGGGTTTATTGTACTTAGATCACAGCATTCTGGATGTTAGCAGGCCCTCTCATGAGAAAGATGTCTTAAAAGAGTTAAGAGAAGAACTTAAAAATCAATATTCCCTAGTATAAGGAAATGACAAATTAGGCATATCTATGTCAGGAAATTCTTAAAAGGGATCAGATCTACAGTCTACAAAGTTGGTGTTGATGTGAGTGAGGTTTTGCATTTCAGGAATTTATGCAGCCCTGGCAGTGCTGTATTACGGTGATACAATTGGGCACCTTTCATCACACTGCAAAGCAGCTCTTGAAAGCAGAGCCGAGAGACAGATGAGTTTTTTGTCTTGTCTCTTTTTCAGCTTTGTTGTGCAGTAATATAGAAGTGGTTTTGCCTTTGTGTCTTTGTGTAGAATTGATTGATTTGTGATGGGCTGTGGGAAGTGTTTCCCTGTCAAGCCAGAGATCTGTGTTCAGTCAGGTTTTGTTTGCAGTTTGTGTCGCTGCCTTCTCTAGGCTGGCAGGGCTTCTCTGCTCCAGGGCTGCCTGGGCACTCCAGGGCACCAGGTCGGTGGAGTACGAGGTATGAAAATCAGGCTTCGTGTTGTTAAGGAGCAAGAATTATAGCTGAGCGTTCTGAATTGCAGTTCATTAATAAACCATCTTTTCATTTAAGAGGTTATAGAAGTTCCAGTTTGCTGCCTTGTGGAATGTTCTTTGGTTGGATGTGTGAACCCATCAGGTTTTTTCTGTGGCTGTAACTGCTGAAATACCTGCTTTGTATTCAGTTTGTATTTTGAGTGACCAAAGCTTTGCATAATGACTGCTCAGTTATCTCTTTGAACAAAACAGTGTCTCAACTGAGTAACCAGTGGAAAACAGGTACATAATGAAATCCAACAGCTGGCTGTGACTGTCACCTTTTTAATTACTGTTCATAAAAGGGGTCTCAGGACTGACTCACCCTCTCATCTTTGGATGGTCAAAATAGAGGCTGCTGCCTGTGTGGTACCCTCAGAGATAGAAAAAGTACTGATCACTCACATCTCCTGCTTAAGCCCTAAATTTAATGACAGAGAAAAAGTCCTTTGAATTAAAAACCTAAAATATGTTCGAGTGGAGCATTACCATAAACATAGTGTTGTGTACGGTACAGTGATCACTGCAATGAAAAAGCTGTTAAAGAAGAGTAGTCGAGCAAGTTATTGGCACAGTGGTGCTTATTTTTACACTGCTCTTTGCCATTGTTTTCAAGCTAAGAGCACTTGGCCTTTATTTCATGAAACTTGTGCATACCATAGTTCAAATGCTTTCATTGTGCTTTGCAACCAAGCACGATTTCATTGGGTTTTATTAAAGACCTGTGTGCGGCTGTGCTGCCACAAGAAAGAGCACAGTGCCCTCTAGTTACAGTCCACTGGAACAGAGAAGTCTCTGTAAACTTCAGGGTCTTGTTACTGTAACATCACAAAATTGCCTCCTTTTTCTCACTGTGTAAAAAAAAAAAAAAGGCAGAAGAAGAATGCCAGGAAAACAGAGATTTGAAGCAGAGCTCTATGTTTCGAGACATTTTGACAGTGACTGAACATTGCCATACAAAAGCACATCTCACTGCTGTTGCTTTATTTTCATTTACAGGTTAGAATTTGTATTAGCACAGCCAATAGACAAATCACCTTCTACTAATCAACTTTAGGCCTTGATGTGCTTGGAAAGGACTTAAAAGTAGCATCTGTAGCATACTTAATGAGGTAACACATCTCACTGCACACTGAGCACTCCCTTTGCCATTCTTCACATTGTCATTCTGAATAAATCTGCAGCCCAGGAGATGTGTGTGCACTCCGAGCGTCATGTGTGGATCTCAGCAGCACTTGAAACCTTCCCACTTTGGAAGGCTTTGGGGTGTTTTGGAATTTCAGATCAGTCTCAGGTTTCACTGGGTTTTTCCCTTTGCCCAGTAGGGCTGAGCTGTTGTGTCAGACCCATATGAACATGCTCTGTTTAATTATTTGGCTCTTTGTTTTTCCTGCTGATGTGATATAATTATGAAACAACTCCCTGCTAATGTGCTTTACACACTTGTAAGAACAAATATTGACTTGGAGCCTGATTCCTCTGGGGATTCAGTCAAGTACTGTCACAAATCTGTGGTCAGATGCACCTTAATTGTGCACTGCTATTGATGTAAAACAGATAGGAGATTCCTAAGAGCATATAGATATTATGTAAATAAAATTCTGGTGGTTTAGAACAGGATATCAGTAATAATGCTATAAGTAACTAGAAATTAATTATTTTGTTGCTGTAAGCAGAATGACTAAGAATATCAAATAGGCGTAGAAATAACTAAAGTTTTAATCGTATATGCATGATCCAGCTGATTTGTTTTACATTTTCAGGAAGGGCTGTGTTGGTTTTATTTTTGTGTTAAAATCTTTTTAAGACATAGTTATTCTTCCTAGATGGAAAAATGGTAGAGCATGTGACCTAAAAAGAGATTCAAGAGCATTTTAATTGATCCCCTTTCTTCAGTGAAGTAGGAAGGTGATAAATAATTAGTCTTCCCTGAAGCATAATTAATAAGTTAGGCTTCTGATGAAACTTCATTTAAACAGTGTTTTGAAGCAGACTTTTATTTGTTGCATGTGTGCTTTCCCTAGTTACCTCAAGCTATAACCACCTTACCATCAGTTTATCACTAATTAAGCCAATTTATATGTTTTTAAAGGACAGAAATAATGGCTCACTACATTCCTCTAAGGGATGAAGCATCCCATCCTATGAGTCACTCTTTGGATGGTCAGTTTGACATAAAATGATGAGAAGGATGGTTTAATAATTCTTGAACTGGGCTTTTTTTTTTTTCTCCCCCCAAAGCTAGTACTGACCCAAGTCTGCAGAATATACTGTAATAACATTTCATTTATCTATGGGGAACCTTCCTATTCTCAAATGACAATCTCTTTTAGGTTTTATTCTAAAACATGTGAATGCTGGTAACTGAGCCATAGTTTCTGCACAGTTGGGTCTGTCAGAACACACACATTTCATAGTTTTCACCTGACCCATGGGCTGAAGTCCACCCCTGTGCTCTGTCTGTAGTATTTTGAGTCTTGTTTTTGTCTGTTTCTCCTCTTGAAACCAGGTAGAAGGTCAGATGATTAAGTAACACTGTATATAGGAAAAATAAGTGGCTTTTTTGTTCCATTGTCATTCCAAGTACTGATAAAAGACCACTTCACTTTCTGGCTTTTGCTTTCTGGAAAACTAGCTGAGCTATCAATGGTATCTCTATGATCCCTGCTCTCTTTCATACAAGCAAATATATGATATATGAATGCAAAAAGTAAGATTTTTTTTTTTCTGTGTTTAGAGCTTAAAAGTGTTTTTTCTAGAGAACTTGTTTCATTCTGTAGTAGATATAATAAATACTATGACCACAAATTTCTCAATACCTTTCTTTTTCTGTTGAAAAACTAGGCAAATTAAGAGTCTTTGTGGAGAGAGTTTCAAAGACAGGAATTAACCCTGACTTTGGTTTTCTTCTCTTCAGAGGTTAAGCATGCTGTGAAGATTCCTGTCCTGGTTGGGTCTGGAGTGACTCTCGAGAATGTGAGGCATTACCTGGATGCAGATGCTCTTATAATTGGTTCATATTTCAAGAAAGAAGGATATTGGGCAAATGCTGTTGATCCTGACCGTGTAAAGAAATTCATGGAACACATGAGTAAACTGAGGGAATGAGTTTGTCAGCAAACACTGTTTGTTTGTGTGTGTTTGTAGAAACGCAGTGTGGTTCGTCCTACAGAATTAAAGCACAAATGCATGGCTGAATGGCAGATAACATCAAATAAAAGTGCACATCATCTCCATACCTAGCTGGGAAGCATGGTGACACTTTGCAGTAACCTGGTGCTCTGATGTTTGCTTCTAGGCAGCACATTTCTGTGGTGCTCAAAGCTACCATCAGTGCAGAGCCAACTCTGAAATCTTGTGTGAGATATTCTCTCCTATAAGTAAAACACTTCTGGAGTTTAAGAAGTTTTAGAAAATATTCATCACAGATGAGCTGAGTTCTGTTTTGCCTTTAAGTACAATAGGATGCCCTAAGTTTACAGCTAAAAGTGTTGTAAATTGGAGAAGTTAATTAGCCTTTCAGTTTCCCCATCTGTAAAATGATGATAATAGCACCTACATCACACAGGGGCTGTAAGACATAATGAATGAAAGAATGTACAGCACTTTCATCTCTCCAAATGAAGGGCTCTTTTAAAGTTCAAGATCATTATTTTTTTCATTAGAATTGTGCATTTATACAATTGCTACATTTTTGTAAAGCCACACAAAAATTTAAGATAACTGGGGTATTGATTTACTTACAATACTTACTAGAGAATAAATGTAAATATTTAATTACATTTTAAGTAGATTTGGAATGTAGTCAGAATGCTTTTTCAAAAATTGGAAATTTTAATAAAGGTTTATTATTTTTCAGCAAGCACCTGCAGCTTTGTACCTGTCCAGACTAGTATTAGTGATGTAAAAAACTTTCTTGGAATACACCAGATGTAATTACTGTAGAAACCTTTCTACCAAAGCCACAGGTAAACATAGATTTTTATTTTTCCTGTAAAATGTAGAGGAAAAATATTACAGTCTCACTCTGTGTGTTGTAAGAGAGTCTTCTTGAATTTGATCTTTTAGCTCTAAGGAATCGTAAAAGAACCCAAGGAGTACCTGTTCTGTTGTGGCTGCATAAAATGTGGGCATGTGTTTTCATTCCTTGGGACTGGGAGCTCAATTTGTCCTCTGGGATCTCTCTCTTTCCTTGACATGCACACATCATCATCTGCTGCTGAAAGTTAAATTGTGGATATCAAAGCAAGTATACAAGTATGGGGTTTGTGGCAGCTGGCAGAGCGCACCCATGCTTCTCTGAACACAAGATACATCCTCCTTCCAAGGACAAAAAGATTTTCAAGGTACTTAGTTTTGTTAACGTAATGGTGATTCCAGAATGTCACAGTATGAGATTGTCTTCTCAGGTTTCTTTTTTCTGGTCTGGTCTGTTTCCCACATGACTCCCATCAAAAGCAATGAAGTGTCTTTGGTGTGTTGACCTGCTGGAAAAGAGGTCTTTTAGACTCTGTGACAACCATGGCTTTTCTCCCTTTTCTCCTAAATACACTGACACAGCTTCAATGCATAGAAATCCTTTCAGGTGCCTGGTTGTTGTGGCTGGCACTGCTTTGTAAAAGTCCACATTTACATAGGCACTTTAAATCTGTGTGTGGCTGTGCTTCCCTCAGAACCAACAGTTGTGTCCCAACCCTGTCCCCACTGTTTCTGCTGTGCCAGCAGGAGCACCCCTGTGGCCTTACAGGGGTCAGGAGACTGATTCTAGTCTGGAATCAGTCTAGATTGATTAACCCATCTTGTACCAGCCACACTCAGGGTGGGGAGGGGAGAACTGAGGTCATCTTCCTCAGTCCTTGCATCTGCTGCTCTCACTCCAGGCTGCTGGTAAAGGCACTGCAAAATTACTTGAGGATTGTGAAGATGCTTTCTGAATTTGTCTTCCACGCAGCCACAGCATCTTTGCCAGGTAAAGCAATGCTCTGGCTTAGTCCTACAATTCTTAGCCTGAGTAATGAATGTTATTTTATGTCCTCTGTATTGTGAAAAACACCATTTTAAATTAAAATAAAGGTAAATTCACTTAGATACCAGTAATATCAGTGTGCTTAAATCAGTACATATGCTTGATTTTTGTGTATTTAGGACTGTATTGTCCTTAATACACAAAAGGACAGAAGATTAGTGCCGGTTGTCCCAACAGGTGTGCACTAACACAATTGTTACCAGCTTTGGAAGTTATTTCTAGTAAACCTGTAAGCTTGAAAGGCTGACCTGCAAGCAATGAGCACTGGTGCTCTAGTGCCACGAGAGTAAAAATCTTAAGTAGTCAGCTGAAAACTACAACAGATACATTGGTAAGCATTGTTAAGTGGTGATAGTTGTTTTCCAAGAAACTGATGCCTCTTGTCAAAAGTCACATTCACCACTGTGAGTATGAGAATTTTGTGTTACCAGCATGTTTCTTGAGTTGGTTTCTGCTTACTCACATCCCAAGAACTCAGAAGTGCCTGAAACGGAAATGGGTTTTCATCTGAATAAAAGGAGGGGGTGAGAGCTTCTTCAGTGCTGTATGCAAGCTCTAAAGGCAGTAGTGTTATACACAGTGGTTGTGTAATACAGAAGCCTCAGTGAGTTGGTGTAATACCCATAACATGCAATGAACACTGTAGACAGCACTTCCACTGTCAGGATTTCATGGAACACACCTCTGTGTAAGGAACACCACTTGTGGAAGGAACAGCTCATAATTTGGGTATGTGTTGTTACATATGAAAGGTAAGTGCAGAATTTAGGGAACCAGAAGTAAAGGAAAGCTGGTTTTTCAAGCCTGAAAATGTGACTGATCACCAGCTCTGTATCATTCTTTGTGCCAAAAGTATTTGTCTAGCAGCAGCAAGCATCTGCTTGCCTGTTTCACACAGATGCTGTAAGTAGAATTTGACCTTTTGTTCAGCAAGTGTTTGAATATTTAACGTGAAAATATTAACTTATCAGAAGGGCTGACTCTTTTGGGAAGACTGTTCAATTTTTATACAGCCCAAGTTGTTAAAGTACTTTGGAGCATGAACAACTTCAGAGCAGAACAAAGCAGCCAGTGCTAATGTGTAGAAACTCCAGAAGTAAATAACAGCTGTTCAAGAAGACTTCTATTAAATATGTATTAATTAACTTGAAGTGCATCACTTAAATATGTGAAGAGATTATCTTGTGTTAATTTACATTAAAACACACAGCACTTGTTAGCCTCATTACACCACCCTAAGTATATCCTAAGCTATCACCTCATCTTACACTGAGCGTTTTGTTGGGTGTTGATTGCTTTCGATTTGCCCTTTTAAAATGTCAGATAGTGGCCTCCATTTCTTGTTGGATCTCTTCTTTCTCTCAGGTTGTGTGCTTGCATAGTTACTGTTCTTACTTGTGTCTGTTCTGTGCTGAGCAGAAAGAAAAACAACAATAGGTTGTGAAAATATAATAGTAACTGCCCACCCAAACTTCACAGGTGCATCCTGCTCTTAACCTATGAAACAGGAGAGAATGTAAGTGTCCATTTGTGTAGAAAAACGATTTTACATGAAGATTCAGTGTCACCTTTAGAACAGGAAAGATACATAGTAAAATGGAGTTAGTGAAATTATAGATAAATAAAACTCAGTGCTAATAACAGTGGTCTAAAGCAATGTATAAATCTTCATAAACTCATTCCATCCATAAAACAAGTGTTTTGATGTGAACTTTGTAGGACAAATGGGTTTTTAGCTATTTTGGTGCTGAAAATAGATAAACTTGTAAGATTTTATTTAGCGTCATTTTGGCAACTGATCCAACTGCTGGGCTGTTCTTTCATCCATTATTTTGACTCTGCAGACTTCCTGATCACAAGTTGGAGTCCAGTTCTTGTTTCCCACACCTATCCCAGCACACTCCTCACTGTGGGGAGACTGAGGAATGTGAGAACTCGCAGGCAGGTCCTGGCAGAGCAGGAAGGGCAAATGAAACCAAAGTATTTAGGCTTTAGCAGAATCCTGAAGTCCACAAGTTGCTACATTGCATGGCTCTCCTGGGAGAAGTGAATGAGGGTGTGTGCTGTAGTTTCAGGTTGCTTGCAGCCTCTTCATTTGAGACTTTGTGAATTTGCACTTAGGTTGTGTTTCCAGGATTGTCTCTGCCATATTTGTGCTCAGGGAGACGTTTTTTCCTAAGTGAAAGCTGGCTTTGCAAGGTAATTATGGTAATATAAGAAATGCTGCCTGTAGAGAAATCCAGGCTTGGAATTCACAGCTCTTCGGTTCAAGAGCAGATTTAGATGTTTGTATCTTCAAAAAGAAACCTTGAAAGGTGACTTAAATTAAACCTTCACTTACTTCCTTACTTTGCCCTGACATCCGGTCAGTGTTTGCTGTGCTGAGGAAGTTCAGTTTTAGGAATAGAACTGATTGTGGCTTTTTTCCTGTGCATTTGCAGTGCTTATCTCTCTGATCTAAAGGATGTGTTTTTCAGAAGGGTGGAAAACTGGGCTGAGGTATTGTTTTTGTGGGCTGAAATGCCATGGCATGCTGTAGCATTGACCACCCTTGCAGGGAAGATGTTTTCCTGTAATATCCAACCTAAACCTCCCCTGGTGCATCCAAACTAAAAGGCCAGCTGGTTTCTAGTGAAATCTCAAGAGTAGTAGATGCTTTTTCACCCTAATCTTTGAAAGCATAGAGAATTTAAGGTAGAAAAAAGTCTTTCTGCAGTGCAAACAGAAAGCCTTTCACATGAGGCAAAAGGTTCGCAATTCACAACATAATCTGTTTCTTTGCTTACAGTTAGAAGCTTTAGAAGTAGAGCCTAAGATGTTTTCTTGTTAAACACTTAAGGGTAGGAAAAGATGTGTGAGGGTAATTATCTTGATTAAAAAATTTGATCATCTTAAATAGGTATTTTTAAAGGTGTTAAAAAGGGATTTTGCTGATTTGGGCTGAAGCTACTACTCTCTATCTATGTTTAACTCATCTCTTTCCTGTCACTCAAATTTTCATTGTTTCATCAACTAAATTCAGTGTCAGCCAGCAAATGTTAGTGTTTCATAATTTCTTTTTAAAAGGATGTCACTCTTTTAAAAATGAGTGATGAATGGGACGGAGATGCTGTTTGTGTGGGTTACTTGGTTTTTTTGTATATTAAAATGCAGTTTCTCCCTCTGTCCTACTACCTGTGCAAAGGGAGAGGGAATATCCAGTGTAGGCAGTAGGAGCTGCTGAATTGTTGCGTATTTAGGACTTTTTTATTACTTAGAGAACAACATTAAGTGTAAAAATGTAAGTTAAGTGTACAAAAGAAGTTACATATCTAAATTTGGCAAATCTGATATGAAATCCAGTGTTCAGGACAATAGCTGAACTCAGAATTGTTTGACTTTGTGCCTGGTCACTGTGTTAGATGTACTATGTCATACTGCTGTCAGAAAGAGGTCACAAAACAGAGAACATTGAAATCATGTTTCATACAAATGTAGGAGGAATTCCAAATTCAGCAGTAAACAAAGATGAAAAGGAAGGCAGCACAATAAGGGCAAGAAAAGATGCTTAAGTTTCCCACAGTTCCTGCCTCATTGTTTATTCCAGCTTCCTGGTTTTTCAGTCTGCTTCCCAAGCCTTTCTTGTGCATATACACAGATTATAGTATGCACAAGAATAAGCTGAAGGCAGAAACTGACTTAATGAAGACATTCTTGTGAGAGAGAAAAGATTTTGTTGTCCACAGATGCGCAAAGAAAAATAGAAAAGCAGCTGCCCTTAGAAATGGAGTAACAGTAGAGCTGAGTGCCACGTCATGATGCTTCAGTCAAAATCTGATGTGTTCAAAGTCTTTGAAAGCTTCTGTGCTGTTGTGCAGGGATGTAACCAAGCGGTGGAACAAGAAGCTTCTGTAAGTCTCATGTCTTAGACACTGTCCTTGAGCAGTACTGACTCTTTGCCAATTTTCAGACAGCAAATAAGGATAAAAGGAAATAGCTTTCAAGTACTCTGGTATGGATGACACTTAATAATCAGTTTTGTATCAAAAATTTCTCTTTCCTTAAGACTAAGCTATAGATACGTAGTCATGTGCTGTCATCTTCCTCTTCAGAGGAGGGTTCTGAAGGGCGGAGGTCCTCAGCTCACTAGTTCCCATCTCTGTGGGAAGTTAGTCTGTCTTTTCTGAAAGCCTTTGTGAGAAGGGACAGCATAAATGTGTTGGAAAAAATTTGTGTGGCAAGTGGGTGGGGAGGTGAGGTGAAGTGGGGCTGAAATGCAGCAATCAAGTGAAGGCTTCTGGTCTCTTGGCCTGCAGAGTTAAGGAACTAGGGATGTTGGTTAGCAGCAATTATTAAATTTAAGGAATATCTGCGCTACACCCACAAGGCTGTGAGCACTGGCATCTGGGTGAAATGGGCTGGCTTATTCTACTCCTTGTGTTATTTGTTTATCAGCTGAAGCATTTATGAGAGCAAATGCAGCTGGTGGCATTTGGGCTGTGGAAATTACAGTTTGTAATACTCTTCCAACAGTAATTTGAGAGTTTAAAGAATTCTATAACTAATATTTCAATCATGCACTGAACCTTCAGGTTTTAGGAAATTTTTTTTTTCTGCACTACCTTGATCAAATAGCCAAAAATATTACAGGATTCTTCCTCTGAATCACTAACCATGGCTGCAGCAGCATACCTGGTGAAATAGGTCAGTGGTCCAGCCTGCTTTGACAGCTCCTGTGTAACCAAATATAGGAGAAATAAAAGAGAAAATTTGTAGGGCTGGTAGTGGCTTGTATTTTTCAATAATTTATCAAGATTCGAGAGCACAGATTTCCTTTGGGAAATATTAGTTCTAAGGTTTACAAAGTGCCTCAGTTGTAAATACCCATAAAAATGACAATTTGGTAGGTCGTATTTATTCTTAAGCGGGTCAAAGGACATTAGCGTATTCCTACTGTATAAATCTGTCAAGTACAGAATTTCTTCATGCTCCCAAATCACAAAAGCACCTCTTACAGTCAAGGAGAAAGCATCACATTATTGCCAATCAAGGACAACAAGCAAGAATATCGATCTCTACCCAATAACTTTTGCCCTGCTCACTAAGTTTTTATTACTGAAACTGGACACATCAAGGGATTGCATTTAATATATACATATAGTGCTGATTTATTACAGGGGGAGAAATATGGTCTGGCCTTACTTCTGGCTCAATATTTTAACACTTATTTTATTCCTTGCATGGAAGCTTTTTCTACAAAGTGTAAAATTTTCAGCCAGCCCTGGATGTGCACAAATCTTCAGCTCGCAGAGGTGCCTTGACTTATGGGTGTACAAGCATCCTGCCTTTGGTGGCCTTACAGTCATGAGTCGTGATTTTAGGAGTTTATGTATTTGAAAGTCTGTACAGTGGGGTGGTTATTTCAGAGAGACTTACCTGAAGATAAGCTTGGGGAGAGAGGAGGGGAGATTGGAGGGCATATGGGCGCAAAAGGTCTGGGTGCTGCTTGCTGAGCCTGGTGTGAAGATGTGTTGGCTTCCTGCTCATCTGTGGACCTTCATGTAAAGCCTTTTGTATAAGGGCTGTTTAGCAGTCACAGGTATTGGAATGCAGCAGAGGGCCAGCATTGTCTATCTTGGTCTCCTGTTGGTGAAATTTCATATTTTTTGGTCCTTTTTGGTTGATCACTGCAGAGGATTTGGCCTGCTCCATGAACACAGCATCTTTGAACTCTGTAGACAGTGATAACCATGGCTTGTGGTAGAGGTAGGATCAATCAGCTGCTTTTTAGAAGGGAAGTGCATCTACAAAACTGAAAGGAAAGTTCTTCACCACAGAATTACAGAATAGTGGACATTGGAAGGAGCATCTAGTCTGACCCTCCAGCTCAAAGCACAGTCAGCGAGAACAGGTTGCTCAGGATATTGGCCAGGCCAGGCAGGTTTTGAATGCAAGAAAGGTATTTCCACAACCTCTCTGGGTAACCTGTTCCAGTATTTCAGTGGTCAAAGATAAGCTACGGAGTTAAAAATACAGGCCGTATAAGTCAGCAGGACCAGATATCTGCTTATTTTGCATCCTAGAGAGCAGCCAGCTCTCTGTGTAATTATAAGCCCTGCTGGCTTTTTACCTGTCTAGGCAAAAGATGTGAGTTTTGATTGCTCTTTGGCCTTTCAAGAGCTGGTCAGCCCTTTCACAGAATAAATGCATGCAAAAGTAGCTGATGGATTTGCTGCACATGTTCGTAATGCTGTGGAGAGAGCTGGAGAGGCCATACCCTACTCTCCATCATTTCCTGATGGAGCAGGCAGAGGGACACATGGTGAATTTCTCCAGACGTGTCCTTCCCACGCCAGACATTTTGTCAAGAAGTTATGTGCAAGGATTATGTGTTTGTCAGGATTTCCAGACTTCAAGTAATCCCAGCCTTTTCTTAGCACACGAGCAAATCCTTCCTGCCGTGCCTGTAGAGCAAACCTGACCCTCCCTGGAAATGCACACTCACACTGCCCCTGATGGGGCTGGGGGTCCTGGGCGTGCGTCCTCCTGTGGGTTTCCACAAGCACTACAAATTGGATGTGACCCAAACATATTGGATTAACTCTGCGTGCTCAGACCATCTGTGCAGCACATGTACCACTGGACTGGTGGTGCTTTGAGGGTTGGACACAGTGGTTCTTCTACACAGCTCCTGGGCATGCATTTCAGTGTAAGAAGAGTTCAGAACAGGATCATGACACAATCAGAAATCCTGCTTTTTACTGGGAACTTCTAGGAAGAATTCTGCCATAGGAAGAATCTGATTTTTCAGGTTCCACAGCCTCCTGACTTGTTACAGGTAATTGTGTAGGAAGCCTTACCCTATCTTTAGGGTGCTTTCCTATGGCACAGATTTCAAAAGGGTCTAGGAAGGAAGTGACTTTTGATTTTGCATCTGTGTGTCTTAACTGGAACACATTGTCTTCACCAGCAGGAATTCAAACCAGAAAAGGAGAGAAAAGGAGACATAACAATTTGAAGTTGAGATGAAAATATGACCCAGGGTTTGTATTGTCTACTTCAAGTGTCAGGTGAAAATGCTGAGTTCTGCCAGCTGCCTTTAAAATCACCTCTCAGAATCAAGCCTAGAATGAGAAAGTGACAATGACTTCCACATCACCTTTTCAGGTAAATACAGAAAGCTGTAGTTGCCAGAGCAGTGATGAATCATGATTTCCTTCCATCCAAAGAGCCTTGGGCTTTTTCCTCATTCACTTAACTTACTTGCAGGGCTGACAAAAAAGCAGTAGATTTTTTTTTTCCAAATATCCATTTGCCTTTCCATTTATCTACTTTGATCTAAAATATAGAACCTGATAGATGCCCTAGGTAAATCAAACATTTTCCGTCTGCCAAAACGGTTTTGCAAATGCTTATTTCATGCCATTACCATTTTTCTGTTTCTAGCAGTAAATCAAAAAGTATCAGCCATTCATCCACTTTAAAAGTAATGCCTTTCCTTTGCATAATTACACATACCCAGTGGAGATCTGTGTGCACAGTAAATCTATTCCTTTAAAAGGTTTCGCCTTAAGTACCACAGTGACATAAATTGGTGAAGCGCAGATTTATTTATTTAAAAGGTTTATTCTGTTAACTGATCGGGTAACTGTTACACATCCATTGTTGGGTTTGGGTGGGGAGGGCTTTTATTAATGTATCCAATTTAATTTTGCAGCAGATGTTTATGTAGAAAGGTCTCACACCTTACAGGACTTGTAGCAATTGATACGTGTGTGTAATTTATTCTCATTACACGTTTATTCTTAACTGGTGTTCAGGGGGTCTTCACTGTATCTCCAGTAGATCCTTGAGAATTAAATCATTTAATGAATGTAATGAGCAAACCTGAAAGAAGTACATGTAAAGCAGAATATGGATTTGGGTATTACCTCTCCAAATTTGCAAATAACATAAGTACGGTATTAAAAGGGAGTGAGAAATTGCCAAAAATAAATGTCTTCAAGTAACAAATGCCCTGGATGGTATTTTGGCAAAGCAAAGATTAAAAAAATGGATCTTTTCATCATTCTCATGTAAACTTGCTCATCTTTGTAAGTCATGCTTGTAGCTCTCAGGGGTGTCAAACCTAAAGCAGACAAGCCCAGCTGGTGGAAGCCTGGGAGTGAAATGATGAATTTTTTAGCAGATCTGAGTTTATTTTTAGGCTTTATAGAATTATGTTTCATTTCCCTGTGAGTGAAATTGTAGGAAGTAGCTTAGAAGAAAAACAAATTAAGAAACTTCACTAGAACAGCAAAAAATAGCAAAACACTGGACCCTAACTGCAGTTGAGCACAACATACTCTGATTGCATTTGAAATTGTGGCTGCAGTTTAGTCCTGCAAATATTTACATACATGTTCAGTTTAATGCGTATGAGAATTCTTGAAACAAGCAGTATGTCTGAAGAGACAGCAGACTGCAGGTTAGGTTATGGCATGGGGAACAGAACAGAATTTCTAGTGTGAATATATTTTCTGTGGATGTATTTTCCATGGTGCTGAATGTGGGAGTAAAATTCCAGGTGTCTGGATTTTGTTCATTTATGCAGTAAAGGAAGTGCAGAAACATTCTGGGGGAGAGGAGGGCTCATAGGAAGGTTTTGGGTCTGGAATCTCGTTTGGTTAGTGAAGATAATTTCATTAACACAATCAACATATTCAACCCTATAATTTCACACTATCCAATTTTTGCTGGCATTACAGGGCTGTTGACTCTCTTTCCTAGAGTTAGAAAAGAAAAACTGCATTAGCATCCAAGGTAAATCTGGAAAATGCCATGGACCTGGGATGAGAAGATGCATATGATAGTTAACGATCTAGCAAGGGCCGTTTTTTGCAGGAAGTTTATTACATTACACATCCCATGTCCATTAAGGTCACTCTTTTGAGATTTTCTTTTAAATGGATTTGGCTTTTTGGGGTCTTTTCTACTCCATGGAGGCTGGCAACTGTCCTTGTGTATCAGAAGTGGTGGTGGTGCCATGTGGTTGCCTGTGATAGAAACTGGATTAGTACGTGACAAAGATGCCTCTTTGAATCCCATGTCCTAGAATGTGCTCCTGGGAGTGCTGGGGACTGCAGCCTTCCCCACTGAAACAGCCTCCCCTCTGTTCTGCAGTTGGGAACCAAAGGAGCCACCTTAAAGGGTGAGAGAGTACCTCAGCTTCCAAACTGGCTCAATCTTTGTCTTCCCATGCTGTTTGCATCGATGCTAATCAATGTTAATTATGGTAGTGGGGCTTGTGATGTACTCATTATAAAAGCCATCCTATTTTTCTGTGCTTGTACAGTCTGTCACACAATAGAGCCCTGATTGGGGTTCCCTAGATGCTACAAATAGTAATACAATTTGTTATAATAATGAATATGTGGTTCATGGTGTAAGACTGCTACTCAGTTCATGGAGCTTGGAAGCACCACTTGATAATTCTGTTTGCTGTTACCACTGCCTGTGGCATTCTGGATATGTCTTGACAGCTGGGGCCTCAGCAGTAAAGCAGTTAAGCTCTTGTTTGTGTTTCAATAGGTGCTTCTTTTTAAGTTTGCATTTGAGTCTGTGGGTTTTAGTGAAATATATGCTTGAAGTTAACTGTGCTTAAAAACTCTTCTGATTCAGCATCCTCACTGTGCTGGGTTCATGATCCCACCACTCCATTACCATATTGGGAGCTAGTGGGTGCTGAAGGATGGGGAGCCAGGGCGTTTCTTTCCTAGACTGAAGGTTAGAGGTGCAAGAGTAGGAAGGTGCTTCCTCCCAGGTGCTGAGCAGCTGCTGGGTGTAGTTTGTAGGAAGGATTCCCAGCTCCTGCAGGGGCTGGAAGTGTGGGTGGAAGCCCAGAGCTGGGAGCTGATGCTTTCCTTCCTCCCGAGGCTGCAACCCCCTCCTGGTGTCTGGGCCCCCTTGTACTAAGAGCTGATGCCCGAGAGGTGCAGTCTCCTGGGATGAATTTGGTTCAGTCCTACTGTTACCCTCACTGGAAATGTCAGCACCATTGTTTATATTAACTAATTTGTATACATAACTACAATTCATCCCTTCACTCTGCACCCCCAGGCCTTACCTTGGTGAGTTTTGGTGACTTTATATAGACTCTTTTTTTTTTTCCCCCAGGGAAATTTTTCCACAACATTATTGCTTGTTACCTGGTTTGTTATGGATATTGGTTCTAGTCCCATTTTTTCAATTCCCACTAGAGACTGCATGCTTGAATTTTAGTTACCTACGTGCAGTTTAGGGGTGTGATTATCTTCCTGACTCTAGTTTTCCGCTAGAGTGCTGACCAAGCCTGTGTACAAAAATGTTTTAAGTTGTTTAGATGTTATGTTACCTCTCTTGAGTGTGTACATTGTTTTAAGAGGAATTCAAGTCAGTATAGAGCTGCTTCTGTTTGTAATTAAAATATTTATTATAGCAGATAGATTTTTCCCTGTTAATGGTGCTTTACTGAAATTTCATGATCTACAGCACACCCTAGTGATATCTGGAAATCATGGAGTTACACCCAGTCAATTTTATTTCCTTTGTGGTGAAGCACATCTTAGGACTCCAATAAACAAAGTCCAGGAAAGTAAATGCCTAAATGCCTTTGTATCCAAGATGGGAAGTGGGTTTATAAAGCAAAAAACAGCCTTAGAAATTGAGACTATAGGCTACTTCTTTGTGAAAAGAACATCTGTATAATGAGTTCATCTGGCTCGCAGTGTATAATGTTTGACATATTTAACAACATGGGGAAAAGCAGCCCAAGGTTATGTGAGAAGAGTGAGGAATATCTGTTGGGTTCCCATTTAGACTGGAGAGAGCAACAAGATATAAATACAAGCATTGTGGAGGAAACCTGCAGGCAGATTTCATAGGTCAGAAGCCTGAATTATCATTTACTCTCTTATAGCCAGAACATTAAAAATTATGCTGTATATTAAATTCCTCCTTTTGCAGAATGTTAGGTCGCTTGGTTTTTCAGGTGATGGTACCTGTATTTAGTATTTAGTTTTGACTGGCCATCAGTCTCCAGATGATCCTGCAGAGCTGTGTGCATCTTCCTAACTTTTTAGGCTATTGTCCACTCAGTTTTTCCTGGATTTCCATATTTCAGTCATTTGATTTGTCTAAACACACAGCCAAGGGTTCTGAATTGGCTGCTGTTGACCCTGTTATGGGGTGAGAGGAGAAAGCAGGGTTGAGAAGGAATCTGACAAAAAAGTGTAATCAAGTAGTCAAGAAGGAAGGCAAATATTTATCAGAGGTGAAACCAAATTGGTGACATGTGGATAATGCTGAAAGAAAGTGAAAGCAATGAGCTGTAGCTTGGCTCCACTGGAAGATCTGATCCCATATTTGTTTCATGTAGAGTATTCCTTGCCCGTGTAAGGCAAAGCTGAAGATGGGGTCCTGCTTTCTGATTCTCTCATGTATGAGAAATCTGTAATACTTCAGGGAGAGACAAGTTTCCTCTCAGACCTCTGCATTTCCCTCTTGTCAGGTAATCCAAACAATAATGGAAATAAGTATTTTGTTTTATGTAAATAAAACCAAAAAGTTTGCAATAATTTATGGTATTTATTTAAATGACATGCAAATTACTTTGTGAAACTTAAGGGGGAAAGCAGCACAACTGAAACAGCACAATTGTTTCCAAGAACATTCATTTCAAATCCACATACACTATTTCATTCATGCTTAATTATTTCCCCAATGCTAGCCTAAGCATTACTAGTTTCCTTTGTCTTTTTGCTTTTGCATGCAGCGTGATTAGCAAAACTGCTTGTGCTCTACCAACTCCTGCACATATGGGGTTTAGCCTCATTGTTCAAGGGGTGGAGCAACAAGCAGTATGAACACTCACGCTGCCAAATTTGGCACACATGAGCCCTCCAAAGTATACAGATATCACCCGTTTCATTTAAATCCCTGTCTATATTTTGTATTGCTACCATAATGGCAACTCCATTGTCTAGCTGTATTATTTGAAGCAGCTTTACTCCCATTGTTTGTTCACTGTAATCCTGGAGGTTTCTGTAGTCATCGTGAGCAGCTTACGTGAAAGAAATCACTTAGCTCGCAGTGAACCTGCTGCCAAAGGAATGGGCCATGACTAAAGCATGAGACCTGTGATCGTTCTGAAGAAAATCTCTTCAGTAGATTGCATAATTTCTCGCTTTCTTGAGATTCTAGTCTCAGGTTTGGACTCAGTATTTCTTTTTGTCTCCTGCAAGGCATGATGGGAATATCTGCTGAAAAAAAGAGTAATGATGCTGGCTGTGGTTGTACCCTAGCAACATTTTACACACATCTCAAATACTAGCAAAGAGACACAGCTATTGTTTGACAGAAATTTGGGACAGATGTTTATTCTAACTGCAGCAAAGTCTTGGCCTTTCATTCTTCCATGGTATTGACTGAATTGGCACATCCTACTGTGAGTCTTTCCAAAGACTTTGAGAACTTAATGCTTGTCTGCTTAGGGAAGAATAAAGAATCTTCTGGAACTTACCTCAGAGAAAGAGCTGCCCAGTTCTTTCCCTTTCTAGCATTCAGTCAGCTGCCTGGGCAGTGCCCTCTCCTCCAGTGGCACTTGTCTCTTGTGATTGTGTATACACACACAGTTGTCAGTGCAGCCATTCAGCCTTAGCTGTTCATGCCCACTACTGGTTTTGCATGTACATCATTTTACTCCTGACACAGTCATTTGTGACATTTTTAAGGCATTGCTTCCCAAGCTGAGGGCTGCAGAAAGCCAGCAAAAAGTCCCTTTGTAGTTTGCAAAGAGTTTCCAGTCCATTTTGTTTCCAAAGTCTAGCTCATGTTAAAGAACAATATAAATGTTACATAAACACTGCCCTACTCTTCATTTAGCTTAGTTCTTCAGAGAACCCTGATGTAGCCACATAAGCATTATGTGATCCCAAAGGGTGACACCTTTGTGGTTGCAAGTGACAGTGAGAGGTGACCCAGGAGACAGTATTAAAATGTGCTAAACTGTGTAAGTCTGAAAATCCCATTTTACCTTGTTTGAGTATTTGCAGTGACTTATGGAAGCTTCAGATCTGGTCCATCATTGTAGAGAGTGATTCAAATTCACCTTTTCATCTTTTTGCCTCCGACTTACCACATGAGAAAAGAAAATCAGGTACTGTAATCTGTACAAGCTGGCCTTTTCCACTCCACTACCCAGCTGACTGCAAGTTCCCCTCCTGCCTGCCACATTATCAGAACTCATACCCAGGAATGCTGGAGAGAATTATTCTGCGTTCCTTTGTAAAACTGGGGCTCTCATTCAGCACCTGTGGAGTAGGTGTAAAGGTTGGAAGTGAAGTCAGCCAAGGACCCTTGGATCTGATGGGATTGAAATCAGCTTCTTTGCACTTACTGTGTGTCTCCAAAGTCATGTGTGTTGGGGGCCAGAATTACACACAGCTCAACACTTAGTATTCTCAGACTCCAGAAGCACCAGTACCCATCTGTCACACCGCTGAACAGTACCAAGTGTGGAAATTTATCACTGATGTTATTCCAGGCACCTTCAAATACTCAAATGTTTTGTTCCTTAACTGAATTTACAATATGCATTTTAGATCTGATTTTGACACGTCTACTTTATGTATGCCCTTTAATTAGAGTTTTGACAAAACCTCAGCTGCACTATTTTAGATACATTCTGCAAAAGAGTAGCTGTAGGAAATATGGGTTTCTTTGCTCCTTTCTGGGAATCTTGCAGGTATTTTGTCTAGCTGTTTTTTAACCAGGTTTTTATTTCCACATCAGTGTTCATCCATGCTATAACATATAAACATGTTAGCTAATTTCAGGACACTGACTTTTAAATTCAGATTGCTGTAGCTTTTTTCTGAAAAGGTCACAAAATGACTACTCTGTACCAGTAAACACAATTAGTGAATTAGGTTGCTGAGGAAGTAAAAACAGGCATAAATGACTACTGTAAAAGAGGCTAAAAGAGCGGGAGGTAGGTTATTCCATTTGCAGGTATGATCGTGCCTAAAGTACCTTTAACAGCTTGCTTGGATTGTGCTAGCTAGCTCTGTTCCAAAGCACCAGCCTATATTTTTGGATCATCTTTCAAGACTGAGGTGATATAAGGCAATTAATAGTGTTTTGTGACCTTCTGCACCAGTAGTCCATCTTTTTGGCATTGAAACTGATTTTGCCCAACTTGGCATTTTATCACCTAGGAGTACATGGGGAGATCAAAGAGACACCTTTTACAGCAGCAGTGGAATGATTTAGTTCTGTCATACTGTTCTTCAAATTCACTGTTTCTTACAAGCTGATGAGGCAAACCTCTTCTTTGCTTAATATCACATAAGGTACATTGAAAGGCTGTGAAGAGGCAGATGTTCTATAGCTTCACTTCATATGCAAAAACCTGTTATTCTTTATTTGCATTCAATTAGAAGTCAGACCCCAATGAATACCTAATGTAGGAAATGGGGAAAAGATTTGCCATCAAGCATATGCTTTGCCTGTAGTAGATCTCAGTAACCTGCTATTGTGTCTTCCTGCAGTGATTTGGTCATTCCTACTGTATTATTTACACCTTCCAGCTCAGGGCTAAAGAGTGTTAATAGGTGACAACTGGAATTTTATTACTGCTTCTAGAAATGTTGCCTTTTCTTGTTCCTTTTAAAAAGCCATTCTGCAGTTGCAAGATTTCCCTTACTAAGTAGCTCTGTTTAAGGATTTAAATGCTGTAGCATTACTTTCATATTCATTTTCTCTTTTGGTATAGTTGTGCCTTTTTTGATCTTGTGAAAGCTCCCCATTCTCCTGGCAATCCTGGGTATAATATGAGGAGCTCAGAAGTTATAAAACTGTTGTGTTATCAAGAAGGGAAGGTTCAAATGATTCATGTAATATGAAGCAGAAGTGGCAGACTCTTCCAGAACGGCTGCTGTGATTGCTATGACCCTGTAAGAGCACACATACTGGGGTATTACAGTACCAAGGGAGAGATGGAAGTTGTGTGGAGCCTGAGACATCAGATAGGGATAAGGAAAGCAGCTTTTCATCACTGCAGCACAGGGTTTTCCAGACTTTGGGGGAAAACTACAGGAATCTCATACCCTTCTGAACTGGGATGTGATCAGAAACTTGCTTTGTTACATCTTCTATCCCCTTTCTTCTGTGTGGACCACTCCCACCACATGTTCTGGAGAACACATGAGATTTCTTCCTCTTTCCTCTTTTCTCTTTGATTTGATCTAACATTGTAAATTAAACCATCCTCGCCCATATCCAAGCAACGCAGTGACTCAAAAGGGAAACCTTATGAGTATTTTTTGGTGCTTTGCAAATTTAAGCAAATAGATCAATATTACTTCAAGCATGCCTCAGGTTTGGAATAGATTTTTGTCCTGCCATTGTAATAATAAATTCAAAGATTTTAAGGGAAAAAAAAAGGTGCAACTAGATGAAATGATGAAACTAATTCTGTCACATACAGTTGCCTAATTCTCGTGTTTTCTCTGGGAATCTCTAGCACAGAATAAAATGTAAAGAAACAACTTTTTTTCTGTGCAACAAGTTTAAGTGTCTCATCTTAAAAAAAAAAATCTGTCATGGTTTCCTGTGAAGGTAATAGGTATTTCAAATAATTGGATCAGGTGTTTCTGGACAGTTTCTCCAGAGTGAGCTTGCTTCTGATGAGCATTGTCTCAAGATGTAGTAAAGGACAGGCTGAAAGCCAGAATGAATCATTGTTTTGGTAGCAACAGCCCATCTGCAGCTTAAATCATTCATGGTGCCCCTTGGCCTATCTCTTAGTATGTCAAAAGCTGTGAAAACATGAAGCTGAGGACAGACTGAAGGGGCTTGCAGTCATTTTGGGTTCTGCTGTATGTTAGGGAAGCACTTGACAGAAATCTGCCAAGTTGCTCATCAGACCAGAATGCCAGTGCACCACTGCTGTGGTTGATTTCTGATGCCCGCTTTTGACAGATAATGAGGATTTTGGGGGGTAAAAGGGAATGTAGTTTTTATCTTGATTTTTAAAAGCATAGAGTTCCTAGTAACCTGAAGAGGAAAAATAAGTAAAACATCCTGATACAGGAAATGAAATAGTGAATCAGTGCTGATAAAAGGGATGGGGGAAGAGCAATGAGACATACTAAAGACATCTAGTATTTATTAAGAGCCCAGTTCACTGCAGTGAATACGTAATCACAGAATGGGTCATGTTGGAAGGGAACACAGAGGGTCATCTGGCCCCACTTCCCTGCTCAATCAGGGTCATCCCAGAGCTCGTGGCACAGGATTGTGTCCAGAAGTTCTGAAATATCTGCAATGAGGGAGACTCCACGCCCTCCATGGGCAGCCTGTTCAGTGCTTGGTCACTGCACAGCAAAAAAATTCTTCCTTATGTTAAAGTAGAACTTCCTGGGCATCAGTTCCTGCCTGTGGCCTCTTGTCCCATTGCTGGGCCCCACGGAGCAGAGCCTGGTCCCTGCTCTGACACCTCTCTTTGGACGCTGACAGACAGGGATGAGGTCCCCTCAATCGTCTCTTCTCGAGGCTGAACATGCCCAGCTCCCTCAGGCTTTCCTCATCAGAGAGATGCTCCAGTCCCTAAATATAGAGAGAATACAGTGAGATTATTGACAGGATCGGATTTGCAGCAGGACTGCCTTGAACTGCTCTCACTCCACCAGCTCCTAGAATTAAAAAGCGCATGAATGTCTGTACCCGGAGCAAAGGTGTCCCTGCTTGTGTTCAGGAGGCGCTTCCCGAGGTGCAGGTGCGGAGGTGTGGATTTTCCTGCCTGTGCAGGGTTTTCCCCGGATCCATGAGAAGAGGTGCGGGCTCTGCCGAGGTGCGGCTGCCGCCAGATGGAGCCGCCGGGCAGCGGGACCTGGCTGCGAGAAAAACCCATCGCGGGGGGACCCGAAACAGCGCCGGGATCCTGCCCAAACCCACCGAGTGAGAGCTGTGCTGATACACGAGCATCGGTGAGTGCCCACCCAGGAGAGGAACGGGCATATTCCATCAGATCCTGGCTGGGAACCACGGACACAATCGAATCTTAACGCAGCTGATGCGAGAACCAGATTCCTGTAAACCGGATTCCCGTAAACCAGATTCCCGTAAGAACCAGCTTCCTGTTGACTGCAGCTGAGTTATTTGTGGAAGAGTGTAGTGCAATTGCAAAAGCATGTACAGCATTAAAGGATACACCCTGCACAGTTACTTTACGTTTTGATTTTAGTAATTTCTATCTTACTAAACACCAGACCTAATAAATACTTACAGATGTAGCCTTAATAACCTGTGTGTATTTTTAACTGGAGTAGTGAAGTAATGATTTGGTTTGGCATAGTGATAAAAATTCGCTCCTTTGATGGTTGGTAGACTTCATTGCATTTAATTTTGCCCCTTGGAAAGCTGCTTGCAGCTGGAATTTGGGGTGTTACTTTTTAAAATGTACATGGCATTTAGGTTATTTGCTCATTTTAGGAATTACATTTGTGTTTTACATTCAAGTCATAAAAATCAAGAGCATCAGTAGGCCTGTAACATTTTGAGTTGTTACACAGAGAGTTATTTTATGTGATCATATAAAGCATGGGGAGGTTAAGAAGTCCCCAGTGCAGCCACAGGAAAGGGACAAAAATTGTGAGTTATATTTCGCCTTCATTTTCTCATCCTGCATTTTCATCTTCTGAACAAGGGACAGAGGGGAGATGGTTTATCTTAAATCAGAAATGAAATCATAATAAAGGCTTAGTTTACAAAGCAAAAAACCTCTGTTATTAAACCATTCTTGAGGAAATGGCAGTGTTTTTAACATGTGGTAGTAACTTTTCCAAGACTGTACTGGTATTATGAACCAGTGTGATATTTCAGAAGCCATATGTGACACAGCTGTTTTAATGCTCGTTTGATTGCTCCTGGTGCTCTATCAGACGAGCACGCTGCATTTTACTGAGCTGGTGACTGAAACAAACCTGGATGACAAGAATGCAAAAATATTCTGAGATTAAATTCTCAGAGTAGGGCCAGGCGTGTCCTAACATGGTTCTGTGGCAGGCAGCCCCTTTCCTCCTCCTTTATCCCAGCTCAGATGGGATTGGGATGTGCTGTTCCACAACCATGTTCCTAAAATCATAGCAGCATAGAATGGTTTGGCTTAGAAGAAGACCTTGAGGAACATCTTGTTCCAACCCCCTGCAATGGGCAGGGACACCTTCCACTATTCCAGGTTCCTCCAAGCCCTGTCCAACCTGGCCTTGAACACTTCCAGGGATAGGGCAGCCACAATGCCTGTCCTTCCCTATTCCAATGCCTCACCACAATCAAAGAACTTTTTCCTAATGTAAGGAATGAGAAGGAGGTGTCTTTACAAACAAGCTGTAGGCCTGCTGGTAGATAAAGCCAGATACTGACAGGCCAAAGAAGCAATGGGAGGAACCATCAATTCCAGAGGAATTCCACTAACTGACACAGACTTGCTCAGCCAAGGCCATGCTAAATTCCTGGACTTGGAGAAAAAGAACAGGGACATACATTAGAAGAGGCGATTCGGGAAGTCAGTAACTCTCAAGTACCTCAGCCAATGGGGAAAGAGGCCGGGAAATTAGGATAAAAAGGCTGCGTCCTTTAACAATTTGAGAGACCCCAATGAAATGCCTCATGGCCTCTCCCTTTATTCGAATGACGTTACAGAACAATTCTGTCTCCTTTTTGGACATAATTCTCTGACATCGTGAATTAATTTTACTGACACTAATCTCTAATCTAAACTACTCTCTCAGTGTGAACCCATTCCCCCTTGTCGTGTCACTACATGCTCTATTAAATAGTCTTGCTCCATCTTTCCTCTAAGTTCCCTTCATGCACGGGAAAGCCACAGTTAGGTCATCCCAAAGCTTCTCTTCTCCAGGCTGAACAATCCCAACTCTCGCAGCCTTTCCTCACCAGAGAGGCGCTCCATCGCTGCGAGCACCGCGGTGCCTGCTCTGGGCCCGTCACAGCGAGTGACGCCCCGCACAGAGGCCGTGGCCGCGCCGTTCCCAGCCCCGTTCCCAGCCCGGTTCCCAGCCGCGCTCCCGGCGCCAGGAGCGGGCCGAGCGCGGGGGCGGGCGGAGGCGGCGGAGCAGGCGCGGAGGGCCCGAGGCCGCAGCGGAGAGTGCGGGCCCCGCTGCCCAGGCCCAGCGCTCCACGGCCGACGGAGCTGAGGCCGGGCAGGGCTGCCCCTCCTCCGGCGCCACACCTTTTTCCTGCCCGGNCATCGGCCCGCGGGGTTCGCGTGTGCGGCCGCCGGGGCCCCGCTGCCCCGGGGAGGGAGCGCCGGCGGAGCCGCCCCAGCGCCTGCGGCCGGCCCCGGAGCTGGGGCCATCGTTCGGGTGCGGCGCTAATGCCCCTAAAGACCTTGAGGCCCCACTGAACCCCCCTCTAGCTGCACAGAATCCCAGAGTCCTTAGGGTGGGAAGGGAGCTCTGGAGATCATCCAGCCCAAGCCTCCTGCCCGGGCAGGGTCACCTCGAGCAGGTGACACAGGAACGCGGCTAGGGGGGGTTTGAATGAACATCTCATTCCTCATTTCTGCAAGTCACATTGTGGCTGGAGCAATGCTTCAGCAATAGTAAACCTGAAATTGGCAAGAAAATAAATTTAAAAAATAGCTGTAGTGTGATTAAATTTGGGCTATGTGAAAGGATTTATAATTACATTTTATGCTCAGCCTATTTTAGTCATAACATTTTTAATAAATTTTAAAACATTCAGAACATTATGATTAATTTTAATGCATGAAGTTTTATGTTTTTGCAATGAGTCAGGGAAAACATCTTTAATTTTCAGGCTTAGTTCTGATTTTGAAGCTATCACCACAGTGTGCTGTGCTAAGTATCTCTACAGGGGAACACTTCTGCTATTTGTGTTTCTGAGTGTCAGCTCTTTTCTCTTTCTTAACTGAACATCTGATTATTGGCTTCAGTATCAGCTAGCTGATGAAATCTACTTTTTTGAATACAGCCTTCAAGATGGAGAAACTGGCTAAGAAATGGGAAAAAAAAAAATCACTCTTAGTTTATAATTAGAAGAACAATGAGTAGGCCTATAAAAATTCAAGGGCAGAAGGAGTTATAGCCAGTCTTTCAGAGATACTTTGTAATTTAGCAGACCAGGTAAGCTGGGTATCCTAAGTGCCTAGACAGGTTAGGTGCCAAATTTCCTTTTATCTCAGTGGAATGAGATCATTCCCACTGAATATTTACCTGCATTTTTAGGCGTCCAAGAACCTTGTAAAATCAGCTTCTAGGTTCCTAGAAGTAGTTTGCTCATCTAATGAGTAAATTTGTTACCTCTTGTGTTAAATAAACGAATTAAGTGCTTTGATTATATTACATGGTTTGATAAATACACAGAAGAAGAGCAATGCTCTTAAGGTCTCAGTTCTTACAAAACAGTATTAAAATGCTCTTTTATGCATTTCAATTGAATTCAAATTGTGTAGCAAATACAAGAGTTTCTTACCATCTCCTAATATAATTGAAACTAAAAGAAATCTGAGTAAATATATAGTCAGTAACATATTATTACATTAAATATTTGTAGGTACAGTGAATCCCTCATGGTTAGGAAAGAAGAGTACCAAATGCTGAGCTGATAATGGCAGTAAGCATGTTTTAACCTTTATGCCACCAAGCAGGAGTAAACCCTTTCTTAGCAAAATAGATGAAAATTACAAATGCAGAGCAGGTTCAAAACTGGTATATTTACTGGCTGCTGGTGCCAATCATGATTTATATCAGACAGACCACCTGCTTTGCAGGTTTCAAGTACTAGACCAGGCTCTAAAGGTAGCATTTTCAGAAAGTGATGATTTAGGAGCCAGATGCTGCTTGTGCTTACAGGATATGTATGGACCAGTGATGAGATAGTCCTCCTTTGCAGATGGGAATATCTTGAGTCTCTTGTCTGTCCACTAGCTGTTATTGAAATAATTGATGGAGTTCTGACCTGTTTAATCAATCAGGTGACATCTTCTTGCACACTGTTGTTTGTGAAGTCATTTTCTTTAGTCTGTCTCAGTTGCTGAGTACCTTGTGTTTGGATTTGCTCCAGTGCTGTTCTCATATTTCTTATAAAAGGTTGCAGTACATACAGAGCTGTTGCTGTACAGTTGAGACAGAAGAAATTGTCACCTCACGTTCTTGTTCATCACCATATGATGTCCACCATGATACAGACAGGTAAGAGGACTTAGCTCTATATCTTCACTGCCTGGGGGGGTTTGGAATGTGTTGTGTTGGTGGTTTTTTGTGCTATGTACATGCACATGACAGACAGGTTCACTCATTTACCTCAGTGAGAAGCTGTAAGGAGCAGTGAGGACAGCTCGGTGGTGGGCCAGGCTGTGTGCTGGTGAGAATGTCTCCTGTGTGGACATTTGGGAAGAGGCTCATTTTTCTATAAGTGAGATAGTGAGCGCAGGGATAGAAGGGCTTTTGCTTGTCTAAAGTCATCATTTAGTGAAGGGGGAAGTGGGGCAATGAGATGGGAATATTAAACTGGAGAGAGCTGAAATGAGGCTCATGCCACAGAGTTATGTGGGGACTCTCTTCAATTGTGTTAGCAGGACTTCCAGTGAGTTGGGTACGATGTTGTTGTTTTAATTCTTTCTATGACATTTTTTTTCCTAAGAAAGCCTGCTGGCTTTAGGTTCAAAGTTGAGATGTTGTAATATGATGTTACCATTCCCTTTGGATAGGGAGAGCCAGGAGCATTGCTCACTTTGTTCCCCTGTCCTTGGGGTGAAAGTGAGAGAGAGAGCATCAGCTGAAGTACAGAATCTAAGACTTTGGATGAGTATTTGGGGAGACCACAGAGACACAAGGAAAGCAGCCACTGAACTGCAATAGAACAAAAAGGTTGCACAACAAAGGTTGGTTTCTCAGCAACTTCATGTTCCAGAATTCTTGGGTTTGGTTTTGGCTTTTTTCTTGAGGTGCTGAAGATTCTTGTTACCATGTGAAGTCAGTAGGAGCTGTGGGGACTCAGCACCTCTGAGAGCTGCGCACAGTTTTAGGGATGTTGACATTTCTATCCCTTCATTAGACCAAATCCAATATTTTACAATCCCAGTGTTTCCTAATGTCTGGGTGAATTCAGTAGGGAACAATTTGGTGCTAGAATCAAATTGCACTTTAAGTTACTTTTCAGTTACACAATCAGAGTTTATAAGTGCTTTTTGCTATCATGTGATTGTGCCTACAACAAACAAAGTTTACATCTCCTTCTGTGCTGTTCTGGGGTAGGATCCTTGCTCATTTGTAGCACCACTGGTGTTTTGCAACATGCGTATCTTCCTATTCTGCTTGCTTGTGATTCTGATCAATAGGTTGATGTCAGATGCAACTTTGTGTGCCACATTCTTGCAGTTGACTTCTTACAGACCTTACCAGTCTGTGAGGCATTAGAGGTTTGCAGCTGCAGAGCTTTATAAGCCTTTTGTTTGATTTCCTGAGTGAGCTGGCTGGCTGCTGACAGTTATTTAGTTGGTTTTTTGGTGGGAGCTGCTTATCCTGATAGCAGGTTGAACACTTCTGTGGTGTCTCTGTGCTGCAACTTGTTAGTGTTTTGTCAAAATATCCTTTAATGGCCTGTGGTGTGTGGTTAAATAAATACCTGCTCACTGAAAATTGCCTCATTGATCACCTTGATTCTTCATTGGAACGTGAATTTTTTCAAGGAGTGCATAATTCTGCGTGCTGAATGTAGGAATCTGGGATTATATCACATGTAGGACATTACATGTTAGGACATGGTTTATGTTTCAGTGGCTCCCACTAGTGCTCTGTATGTGCAGTTTAAAAAAACCCCTTGTATGTGCTGTGTCTCAGGTACTGTGTTCACTAATGTTCTCTGCAGGACTTAAAATATGGTGACTATGACAAGACATCATAGAAATACTTGAAAGATTTTAGAGAAAGTGAGTGCTCCTTGTGAAGTTTTTGAGAGTTTTTTGAGTGTGATGCGGACGTCCAGAATTAAGTGGGAACCACTCTGCTATGCCAAGAACCTTGTTCAGTCAAGCCAAAAAAGCCCAAATAAATGTTAATTTTGCGAGTGGAAATTTCCTTTGGGGAAGTTGTGAGGGGAGTGAAATGGTCAGTAATTTAGTATGGAAAAACTACTTACAGTTTCTTGATTTCCGGTATGTTTCTGCTTTACCTTGAGACTGGTTACAAATTTGTGTGCCACAAATTCGTACACGACCAGACAGCAGTGTGATTACTACTTTCATTATGGTCTGGTTATTTTTCAACTTTAAGTCAACTGCACTTTGAAGCTAGTTATAAAAGAGTGTTTTATTTATCCAGAGAAACCCAGGGTAGCGGGTCACCTGTGCACTGCTTGCAGTGCCACGTCACTTTGAGGACACCTCCCAGTATTGGCCGCGTGGAGGATGGAGTAATGCAGGTGACTTTGGGCAGCCAGCTTCAACCCAGTGCAGGAACCTGGCACTTCAGCTGTGGGTGTGTCTGCTCATAAAACATCATTTCACATCTGTTACAGTTAGATTGGTTTAGGAAATTGTAACACTCCCTCAGTCTGAGGGGGCAAAGCTGATGATGTTACTATCAGTGAGAGCCATGTGTTGTCAGCTCTGCAACTTGTGTTGTCCCACCCGTGCTGCAGAGCCTTCATACTGGAGAGCTTTGTGTGAGACATTCACTGAATTTAGCCCAGAGAGGAGATGCAAATTGATTTCAGCACATTGGGTTAGTCTGAGGACGTGCCAAGGAGGTGAAGGACAAGCACAAATCAGTGTCTGAGAGGAGGGAGTGAATCCTGCAGCACTTCAGACTTCTCAGGGCTGTCACTCTGAGTGGAAAGCTGCTCATCCTTTGTTAGAAAGGTGAAAACAAACCCTTAATTGTCTCATTTTCCATCATTCCCAGGCCTGGCAGTGGGAGCTGTACTAGTTGTATATTTCCCTACTGCTCTAGGACAGACAGAGCAGATATTTGTACATTACTTGGAGCTTGAGTCCTATTGAATGAGATAATATGTAACTCTGGCAGCAGCGTGTGTTGCTCTGCTGTCTCTAACCAGCACGCACTGCCATTCTGAGCCACTGCTGTGTCATCAGCCTGCCAAAAACCCAAAAGCAACGGTGGTAAAATGATGAACTTGGATGTTTTCTTTAGACTGGCACAAAGATGGATGAAGTACTGAGAGAAATCAACTCTTTGATGAATTTCCTACTGTGCCTCTTTGCAGCTATGGAGCGTACGTGGTCCCTTCCCAAAACCCAGACTTTTGTTCAGTGTCAGCAGTGCTTGGATCCTGCAGTGACATGGATGATTTGCAGTCAGCCATTTTAGTGCAAAAGAAAGCTTTCCCTATTGCAGTAGTTAATTTTAAATATGAAAAATGGTGTGATACCACTCCACTTTCACTTTGCACTAAGGAGATCTGTTCAGTTAAGACTTGAAGACAGGTTGGCTTGGGCTGAGAAAGTATTGCACACACATTGGGATAAGAGGTTTTCTAGGGGCTGAAAACCAAATGCTCATCTCTTCTATAGTGCTGACATTACACGTACAACAAGAAATGTGCAACTTGTGTATATGTCATTTTATTTTTAATCCTATTGAATACTTTTTTTTTCTTAAATTATCCCTGGAAGCCCTTTCCTCAGTTGGTGTGCATAGTGGGAAGTATTTACTTAATGAGCAGCAGCAGCAAGTGAATGAGGTGGAGAAGTTTTGGTCTCAGAGGGATTGTTCTCAGCAACAGGTCTCTGTCCCTTGCTGAGGACATGTGACAGCATTTTACAAGCTGGGGTCCTGTGTCTCTGCTTCTTCCTACATGAGACTCATCTGGCATCTCTGCCCTGAGTCCTGACTGCCTTATACATCCACCCCTACATTTCTGATGGCCTGACTGCAGAGCACCCCATTTAGTCCCAGTACCAGGTCTCTCCTCCAACACTTCCTCAGGCACTTCTTGGTTGCTACAGGCAGCCTCCTGCCTTCAGAAATCAGCATTGAAGTGTTTAAGCATGTAACAAAACAGGGAACAGAACCAATATGTGAAAATAATTGACTGATTTGTGGTAAAAATTAGGACAATGAGAAGATACCTGACCGATTTGTCAGTTATAATATGATAGTTGTGTAGAGTGAAGCTCTGTCTTTTTCCCAGAGCTATGTGTGATGCTGAACGCACATGGGAATTGCTCAGGCCAAAAGCAATGTACTGAAGAATTAGATACCATAGAATCTCTGAATTTGTTGTAAACACATTTTTTCTGGTCTACTCTGAGATATCATTGGCAGTTTCAGTAACCTTCAGCAATTGACTAGTAGAGGTAGTTTTCTGGGAATTGAAAGAGAAAGTAGATGCTGTTTCCTGTGTTTGTCTTTGAAGACAAGGCATTTCTTTCCCCTAAAGTTCATTTAGCAGCTAGGTTTAGTCTCTGTCACAGTGACCGAAGGATAAGCTAAAACATCTTTCCCAGGACTTGGACTCGCCGAGATGCCGATCCGTATTGATGATGTGATGAAGCTGCTCGCCCATATCGCCAGTATGAAGGGCATGAAAGCTGCTGTCACACATTCTGGTCGGGGAGCACTGCTGACAGGCGCATCAGCCTTTTTGGGGGGGCTCCTGGCAGGCCCAGCTGGAATCGCTGCAGGTAAGTGGGCTTTGTTTTGGGAACAAGAGGGTGGTTAAATCCTTGAGTGAAAAAGTGAGGAAGTCTGTGCAGGAGTGTTAAGATCCGATTATTAAGGTTCTTAGAAACACCTCTGCCCGAATTAAGGTGCAAATGACACCATATGTCAGTGACAATAGTAAGGGTTTTATTTGATGAGAGGGAGAGAGAGAGAAAAGGAGAGACAAAGAAAGAGAAAATAGCTGGGGGGACGGAAAGAAGGTGACAGAGACAGAATAAGGAAAATATCACCATTCTGTGGATCCCAGCGATGCTCCGTTGATCCTCTCCAGCTGGTCTTCTTGGAAGTGAAGGTCCCCCAAAAGCAGAGAATCCAATGGGTTAATATAGCTCAGGTTAGGTAGGAAAGCCCAGGCACCTTCCTGGGGGGGGGGGTTGCCATTGTCTCTTAAAACAGACTCCAGGTTTGTTGCATCATGTGCAGTCCTGTGGTGCAAGGCTTCAGAAATGGCTCTGAGGGGCACTTTGGGGGGCCTTTGATAGATTAAGGCACCCCCTCAGCTGCCTCCAACGTGAATGTCCCGTGGATGCAGCCTTCCCAGGGTTGGGGGTTCCACAGCTGGGCCACTTTGTGTAAAAGGGAGGATGAGTGTTCAATGCCCCTGAGGAGAGGTTACACCTGAAACCTCCTCACTCCCCCCACCTCGTTTCAGGGGGGAGTCTGTGTAAACCTGGCTTCTGTGGGCTGCAGTCACCCCAAACTCAGCCAGGGATGGTTCTTAGCACGGCTGCTGGGTTTGGCTCACATTCTCTCCTTTATTTACTTGTTTGTTTCTCCCCGGACCTGAGGTTGATGAAAGAATGTGTTTTCCCTTTATCTAATCTCAGTAGTTTGACTCACAGTCCGAAGTTCTTCAAGGAGGTTACTGTGGCTGTAGCTTCTTTAAAACTTTATATCGATGTTTGAGACATGAACTATTTTTAGTCTCTGACAAGGAGATGTGTGTTGAAGGAAAGAGGCATTCAGTGTTGAGATTGCCTGCTACAGTGGGGGGTGAGGGTGAATAACTATTCTTAGTCAGCCTTAGCATGGGGAAGGATCATTTTCCAAACAATCTTGCTAAAAATTATGCTTATTTCTGTATTTTAAAAGTTCCTGATGTCCATATCTTGATGAACTTATTTTTTTCTTCTAGGATTCATTATTCCTTGTCACTTTGCTTTTCTTCTTGTTATGGAAAGTTACAGGAAAGCCAAAGTCTAATAGTAAAGAGTTGTATCTCTCTGCTCTGTAACTCTGGAATTAAGAGTTGTCTAGTTTGAATGCTGCCTTGTCACTGAAGTCGTGTGGGCCCTGGCCCTTGAATGTTGAGCAGTTGAATGTCCTGTGAGCAGTTGCAGGAATTTCACAGGCTTACTGATTCTGGAGTGAATTGCAGTGTGCTTCTGTCAGGTCAAGTTACAAAAACAAGCAAATAATTCATGAGGAGTGATAACAGAAAATGCAAGGTGAAGCTGTGTATTTACTCCTATTAGAGGTACAAAGCTTAATTAATAGCCAGAATACTATTTTGACAAATATATGACTGAAGTTATCAGGAACAAAGATGGGAAATTAAGCTTTTGTAAGAAATTTCTAAGCTTAAAATCCAAAGTAAAGGTAATAATGTAAGCGGCCTCATTCTTGAGTAAGATGATGAGAAATACTGAAGTTATTATTGGATGTATTTTCTCTTTTAAGTGTTTGTTTAAGCTTTCATAGTGTCTCCCAGTCAAGCTTGATGTTCTTCAGCCACTGAGAAAGGCACTGGAACAAGTACACCTATTACTTTATTCTGAAAGTATACAATAATAAGCATATATAATAAGAGTAATAAGTACTAAACTAAAAGTCGTGACTCAATTACAGTGCAACTAAACCATAACCCCTTCATTTAAGGTTTAAAATTGGAAAGGTAAATAAGCCAAAGAAGCTTAGGACAGTTAGAGACATTTACAATCAAGTGCACTTTCACTTGCACACACAGCCTGGATAGGCTGTGGCCTATCTGGGTGGCAGGGATTGTCCCTCTTGCTGCTTTGCACCAGGAATGAGGATGAGTTACCTGCCGTGTGCAGCATTGCTGGAGAAGTTTGCAGTCATCATGCTTCCCCAGGACTGCCTGCTCTGAGAAGAGTGGACTGTGGGTTTGTTGCTTGGGGAAAAAATGTGATCATGTAACAAATCTTCTTTCAATGGACGAGGAGCTTAGACATCAATACTTCGAGTGGCTTTTGCATTAAGTGCCCCTAAATCAGTTATTGATGTTCTCATAAAAGTCCCTTGAAGATGAATTTACCCATTGTAGGCTTTCAAGTATTTCTGTGGTATCATAGGAAAAATTGCTAACTGAGTAAAAGCTGCAAATTAAGAATTTTTGTCTAATGAAAAACTGCATCCCTGTGAGTGCATAAATGACTTTTTAGGAACAGTTGCTGGGGGTGGCGGTTTTGGTGGCAGGGTCAGTTCTGCCACCTCTCCGTTGTGAGGGTTCTCCTTCCTTCCTTGCTGCAGGATGTGTGTGCTCCGGGCCGTGCTGTCAGTCCTGGGAGCTGCTGTGGTGCAGTCAGACTGCTGATGGAGAAGAGCCCTGTAGGGCTGCCAGGCTGGTTTCTAGCAGCCACAGTCACATCAGCTGTGATGATCCATCCCTCTGCTGTTATCCTGTTAACCTGGGACCTTAAAACTACCCAAGCATGTTTTGTCCACCTGGGGTGGGTGGGGGGTGGATTTGGTACATGAAAGCCTGAATGTATCTAATGGGTTTGGTCTCTGAGCACCTGCAGGGGTGGGCTTCATGTGTGTAGGAGGCTGCAATGTGTGACTCTTAAAGAAGCAGTCTGGGAGTATCTAGTAAGAGATAATGTGTTAATGACACTGATAAGGCAGTTGTTGGTCTGGTATTTTCCTTGGGCAAGGTTTTATTTAGTAGTAGAGCTTATCCTAAGAGAGTGTCCCGGGGAGTGTTTTGTTTCTGGTTTCTAGCTTGAAGCTATTAGTGTTGATTGTATAAAGGGTTTCTTTATGATTTCTGTGGATATAAAGAGCTTTTAAAATCCTTCTTGGTGCTTTGAATATCGTGTATAAATCTAGTTAAAGTAGACTCATATACAACTCTATGTTGATTTTTAATCAAGGTGGGAACATTGTTGATGAAGGCTGTGGATAGAATTTCAGGCTTTAACATAAACTGGTAAAGACTAATGACTCGCTGTCTTTCCTAGGAGGAGCAGTGGGTGGATTGCTTGGATGGATAACGTCTGGACACTTCAAGCCAGTCCCTCAGATTTTGATGGAATTGCCTGCTTCTGAGCGGCAGAAACTCTCTGCTGAAGCCATGGCTATTGTCAAGAACTTAGACTGGACTGATGCTGCTCAGCTGACTGCTCTTGTACTGGCAAATCCTGGTCTCAGGGAGAAGGTGGCAGGAGTGCTGGTCAATTACCTTTCCAGGGAGCTAAAAGCACAAATAAAGTATGGAGAATAATCCTCTACAGAGCAGGCTTTTTACGCTGGAATGAATTTTACTCCAATAATTGTGAATCTTCAACACAAAAATTAGTTATCAGTACTAATCATAAATATAGGCCGATCTAAGTATTTTTTGGGTTTTGGTGCTTGGGGTTTTTAAAATTTTTATTATGATTTTTGATTTGTGCAGATTTGTAAGGATAGTATTAGATTACTGCATTATCCTGACACTGACTTGCTATGTAATTTTGAATTGCTCTGCACTAATTCAAATCACTGAAGGGAATTATGCTACTTTACACTGCTAATGTGTCGCTTGTGAGTATTTTCAAAGTTATTTTGTTTTATGTAGGAGACTTAATTCTGTTTGTTTAAGTGCTTTAATTTTTTTTCCCTGTGAGTGACATGTAAGGTGCCAAAGTAGCTGGGGCACTTTGAAGAATTTTATGTATTGTCTGTTTCAGCTCTGCAAAGGAAAGTTTTATAAGAAAGTATGTTACTGTGAACTCAAGGGACTCAGTCCTTACTTTATTATTTGTCACATTTTTATTTTAATTCTTTAGTTATCTTTTTATGTAAGAAGTGAAGCAAATACCTAAACAAGATTTCAAGTAACAGGAAAACAAACTGTGAACAATTTCAATTCAATTTTCACCGAGTTTCTGTGCCCTAGAATGGGAAGGTGTGGCAAGAATACTCTTTTTAAAAATGGGGAGCTGAATCTGCCAGTTTTATATTAGCCTCAGGATTAGGCTAATATAAAACTGGCATTTCAGCATTGATTTCTTGACTGAGTCTGAACAGCTGGTCCTCTGTTTTCATTAAAATATTCATAAGAAGCATCATAGTGATCTGTGTGTTGCTTTAAATTAAATGAACTCTTTAAGAACTCAGCCAGGCCTGTACTGGGCACCCAGCAGTTGGCAGCAGCAGTGTTGGTGGGGTGGGGTGATGTGCCAGCTGCATTATTACTGTAAGCACCAAATGCCTTGGTGCTGAGTGTCCCAGCCAGTTGTTCACATTTGGTTTCAAAGCACTTGTAAGACCAATTTGTAGGTAGAAAAATGTGCAGATATGCCTTCTTCTTATGTAAAGACAAGTGAAACTGCTCTGTCAAGTTCATTTTTTTTGCCTAAAATAAAGATCCATCTGTCTGTGTGTGATGAGGTTTCTAGAAGTTAAGGTTTAAATGGTAAAGCTTTAAACTCAGAAGTTGCTGTTGTATGCCTTTGATTAATTTACTTCTGCAGGTACCATTTGCCTTTGATAAATTCAGTCGAGTGCAGGACAGTGATTGTTCTCAGCATTTGATAACACTTTTTCAGTGATGTGAAAGGGAGGTGGAAATGAATGGTAAGTGGACACTCCTAACCTTGTCAGAGTTGCATAATGCCGAGCCTGAAATCAGTGGGGTTTCAGTTTTATTAGCAGATTACACACACTGCAACTCTTAAAAGATTTTAAAAACAATATCCATTTAAAAATACTATTTTTATGAATCCAGTTAGTTTTATTTGCAATTTTCTGGTTATTTCACAAATTAAATTCAGTCTTTCCAAACCAACACACTGCTAGCAGTGGCAGATGATTGAATGATCCAGTGGGATGGAGTTGGCATCCTATGCTCAGCTGTTCAAACCCAGAATGAATGGAGCTGGCAATTGGTTGTAAAGCAGGCCATAGGAAAAACGGGGTTTCCAGTTCATCTCTAATAGTATTTAGTATTTAAACAGACCGTTACAAGTTTCAGTGGTTTCAGACATCAATATCATGACCCCCGTTTTACAGGTATTCATAAATTTGGGCCCAAACGTAGGTAATGAATTGATTTTTATCACTTGTATCAGTGTAATAGATGTGGATGGAGTTTAGATCATATTATTCTCATCCTCTGCTCTCCTGAGATAATCTTCAAAATGCTTTTTATTACACCCTTAGAAATTACAAACCAATTAGAACTACACTCTTTTAGCCTTCACTGCGGTATAAAAGGGGCATCTGTCATATGGATGCCAACAGAACTCGAGTCCAAGTAATTCGGAGTTCTGTACAGACCAGTCCTAGCTTATGTCAAACCCCACTGCTGCTGAGCTCTTGAGAAGCTTTATGCCACAGAGGAGCATGCTCTTAGTCATTACAATAAATTTAACTTCTAGAGGTTTTCAGATGGCTGAGGTAGAACCAGAAGAAATTAATTGAATTCTATCTTTATTTAACAGGTTTGATGCTCTTGGAGCTCCTTGGGAGATGGCAGGTACCTGTTTTCAAAGTGCTAGCAGTAGGTTTGCAGACTGGTCTGAAACACATTTCACTGCTGGCAATGGAAGAACAGAAGACGAGCACTTGAGTTCATTTATGTGAGTGTGGACATAAGAGAATTAGGAAATGACCACTCCTGATGGTGGACACCCTGATACTTAACTACTGAGGGAGAACAAGCATAGCACCCACAAAGATTTTGTTATTTTGTGTTTCAGTGGTTTGTAACAGTTTATATTGCTGAATGCTGCAGGAAGAGCGAATTGTACCTTTAGTGCTCTGACTGCAGCCCTATGCTGTCATATCAAGGCCACTATGATATTTGGTCTGTAGCCTTATGTGGGGATTTGGGCAAGTTAAAAGCACCCTTCAGCAGATTTGATCATCTGAGGGAAAAGAGCAGCTGCACGAGAATGTTTTAATATCCATCTGTTGCTGTTCTTTGGTAGAGACATGGCTGTCCACCACTGCATCCCTTGTTGGTGTTGGAAACAGCCACAGGCAGGGGATGGCATCTTCTGAAATCCATTCCAGCTGCATAATGTCCAGGCTGAATGTGAGGCACAGCCATTGCCTAGGAAACGAGGTAAGGCAGTGCCAGCAGTTTTGGGAAGCAGCTGAAAGAGTCACTATGGGGAGATGTACGTATTTATATAAAGAAACCATCTGTGATGCTGGTTATTAACCTGGTTTGGTTGTAGATGTGACAGAATCAAGCTAGGTTTTCACTGGCAGATGGTATATTTTTAGTTTAAAATTCTTCTCTTTTTTCATGTGGGTTTTTTTTAAGCTTTCTGATTTCAAAGTAGAAAGCAACACAAAGTTAGCAAGGACGGACTATATATGCTTTTTAAAAAGGAAGTCCTGAATTCAGATACAGATTAGTAATTGAGATGTGCCATCTAGTGGCAATTAGATTAATTCTTAAACACAGCCTCTCGAGGCTGCCTCAGTATCTGAATAACAGTTAGTTACCTTTTGCCATGAAAAGCAAGGTTGCATTCTTTTTTGCTCTTACTCTGTCAACTTTCTAGCTTTAGTGAATTTGTATTAGACTAAAAATATCAGCCCAGCTACAGACTAGACTAGAATTTATGTGCATTCCCTGCTGAAGTTGGCTCTTTGGTGATTATCATATGTGAGCTGTGACAGCACAAATATTTACTGCAGCTGCACATCACATTTAATTATAGTGAGAAAATACAGAATCAGGCAGAGGAGGGCAGTTTACTTCTTGATTACTGAAGGACAAGTGGATTTTGTGAGCTGAGCAGCGGCCAGTTTGTTCACCGTGGAATTGGCAAGCCAGTGAGGAGTTTTTTACTTGGAGGGCTGCATTTCTTTGTGCCCCACAAAGGAGGGTGGCTCTTGGCTCAGCCTGTTCACGTCGTATTTGTCACATCATCTCTCACCTCTTACTCTAGTATGAAAAGTAACAGGGAGTAGCATTCCGTGGGCAGTTTTTCCAAGGACAGCCTCTCTCCTTGCGGGGCTGCACACCCGCACCTGCAGAGGGCTTTACTGGGCAGAACATTCCCAAAGGAGACAGTCTCCTCCTCTCTCAGAGAAGCCTCCAAAGGGCTGCTGGCAGGAGGGGGTGCTGTGCAGCCACCTGTGCAGGGGCACACACGTGTGTCCGTGTCCTTCCCTCCCAGGGCAGCATGGGCTGGGGTTTCCCCACAGGCTGCTGCTGCCTTGCCCGTGCCTGCTGGCTCTGAGCAGGCGAGGCTGGAGAGGTGCTTTGCTGCCTGAATACGTTTGTTTAAGGAGGCCGAATATTCTCCTGCAGCAGTAGTTTGCTGGATGGCTTTGGACACTCACCCAGCTTCCCCATCAGCTGCTTTGGTGTGAGAGAGTGAGGACAGCACCCAGCTGGTGATGGGGGGCTGTGTGAGCTGATGGTAACAGTGGGGTGTGATACTACCAGCATGTTGTTAGTGTTTGATTTTTTTCTCAGTATATCATTTCAGGTGGTTCCAGCAGTGGGGTGTGTGGTACTATCTGCTGTAGCCTGATTACAGGCCGCTGTGCCCTGGCAGAACTCTTGCCCCTCTCATAGGTCACAATTTATGGCTCCTGCCATATGTGCTCCAGCACGTGGGGCACAGGTGGGGTGGAATGACTGCCATCACCTGCTCCCAGCAGCACTCATCTCTTTAGGGAGGAAACCTTGTGCTTCAGAGGGCTGGGTGGGCCAGGAAAGCTGCTCCTTTGAGGCACAATTCTATTTAGCACATGGCATAAAGCTGTTGAGACCCAGTGTGCGTCCACATTTCTTTCAGATGACATCCCCTTGATGATCGCAACCCAGTGGAGGTAAGCATGCCTTTTCTCACTTTGGTTGGTTTATAGGAAATTAGGGTTACAAAATTCACTGAAAGATTATTGGAAGGGGATTGTAATATTCAACGTGATTAGGAAAATTGATTTTACACAGCCGTACTCTCATGGCATACCTCCTCAGTGGGTCTGGCCAAGTTTGCTTGTGCACATCATGGAGGATGAGTCAAATCCTCACTTCATCTCCTGGTTCTTCTTGATTGTCAATGATTAGCTAACTTTTTTTGACAAATCTTTTATTTCCTTTAGGATATCTTTTATATCCTACTGCTGCTGCCTTCCTGCTAGCCCTCCTGTGAGCCCCTTGGCCTGTTGGGCTGACAGGAGGACTGGCACATGTGTATTGCTGAAATTCCTGTGACTGTCCTGCTTTCAGTGCAGGGTCTTGTTCAGGAGCTGCCTCTGCTGGGTTCTCACCAGTGTGGGGCCCTCTGGGGCTAGACAGCAGGAATGAATCTTCCATTTGATGGAATGGCATACCTCACTATCCAGAGAGGCATCTCTGTTAATTGTTCTGGTGCTTTCACATACATACACTTCCAATCATTTATTCCAATATTAATATTCTTGTTAAAACCCATGCAGATCCATATGGAGATTAAATTTTCCCATTTTTTCCTCGCAGAGTTGCAGCAGCTCCAGCAGTGCTCACTGGTGACATGGGGGCAGGCTCAGGGGTTTGATCCTGTGTAGCTGCAGTGGTAGGACCTGCTGAGCTCAGTCTTCATAAGCACTTTGGCAGTGCTGGTGCACCCAGAGGATGTAAAAGCAGTGCGTTTTTCCCCCTAACTAAAAGCTCTTACAGAGAAAGCAATAGCTTAGGCTGCCACTGCTTGATCAGCTGATGTATAACTCCAGACTAATTGAGTAGCAGCCTTTCAGCTGAGTTGGAAAGCTTTTAAAAAACCAAAGGCCTTTGCATTGAAGTGAACTAAAGCTATTAGCCCCTAATTAAAACATGAGGTTTCATCTTTACCTTTCTAGAGATCACAGAAATCTATGTATTTTTCAGGCTGTAAGCCAGAAATCAAACATTCATCATGTAATTGCAGTAAGTGTGGGCTAATACTTCTCATTAAGTGTGATTTATGAATTCCAGAAGAGCCTACGAGGTAAATATATAAAATTATTCTGAAGTCTGCAGAAATGAAGGTATTCATTTCTTTGGATGACTGTTCAGCAGGAAGAATTTAATGTGAACATTACAGCTTTCAACATTCAGTACAGACACTGCATTTGGACACCTGTACCTTTGCAGTTCCCTCCCTGTCGCTGCTGATCTTTCACCGGAGATCACCCTTCATCTCTTAGCAGGGAAAGCAGTGTGGCTTTGAGGCAAGCCCATTCTGCTGGGCTTCAGAAGAAGTATCACCTTCTCTGGCTCTTCTTCTGGTTTGCTGGGTGACCTTGTGTAACTTCCCATCCAGATCCTGAATGTATTTTTTGTTAAACAGTTCATAATCTATCAATAGGAAATGGTGTGTTACAGAAATGTGATAGCATTGTTCTACAGCTAACCAATCTCTGATCCTGCAGTCAGGACATGATCATCAAAGAAGGAATGTCATAAATTTTAGTAGAGGTTCACAGCAATCAGAACAAAGAAGAAACTGCTAAGTTTTGAAATGTAACTACTTTCTTTGTGGCAGGGAAGTGAAAGATTTACACTAATGTTTGACCTTAACTAATTAGACCCTGTACAGGAGTATCTAACAGGATGCAAATGTTTTGTGTTCCTTATTTCCTGTTCAGCTTCAGTGGGCAGCAGTGATTTAGGGTGAAATTAAATCTGTCCTATGCTCTGACATGCTGCTTTGGAGTAGAGCACTCTCAGATTACTTTGTACATGTAATCTGAAGACAGAATGAAGGGTTTCTTACTTCTGTATCAGTCAGTGAGGTATGATGATAATCTTTGTAATTTGGGTTTATTCTAACAAAACAAAAACTTTGAAGGTCTTATTTTTACCTTGCCCTGCTGCAGCTCCCTGAGCAGCTCCTTGTGCTGAAATGTTAAGGCAAAATAATAGGAGAATCAGAGTCAGAATCAGCTCCTGAATGTTTACAGAGATCTGAGTGTTTGCAGTGGGAGAAACCATGGAGCCTGTGCAGGTGTGTGTTTGGCCTCAACTGTTCCTCCCCAGGTGCTGTCACTCCCTCACAGCTGGAGGGGATCTGCATCTCCTTACGAAGTGGGTAAAGCCTGTCCTGGGTATAGGTAAGCTCATTCTTCTGATATTTGTATAGATTCTCAAAATTATTTTTTTGTGCTCACCCACCTAACTGTCCAATGGATATTTCCTCTACAGTTCTGCTCTCTCCTTGGCAGATAATTCTGCCTGATACTAACAGAAGTTTTCTGCAAGAAAGAGCCCAGGGCAGCTCTGACTTTTGACTGCCATCTGCATTTACCCCAAACTCTCTGGCTGCACAAATCACTCTTTCAGGATAAAAATGAGGGGGACATCTCACTTTTCTACCTTGCTCTTCCAGGTAAATTTTAAGCCCTACATAACCAGATTTTCGAACTCCTAAGTTAAAGACTTGCTCCCTTTTAGAGCAGGGAAGGATACAAAAGGCACTACAGCTGAATGTAGTATTTGGGCTTGAGAGAGATGGGGTGTAAGAGCAAATGCTTGGTTACTCATCAAAGCAGGGGACAGGGCAAAATGGTCGAGAAAATAGTGCATTGAAGCAGAATACTTGCTGGACTATCAGTAGGAATCAGCTGCCTGCTCTGTGCCTGTCTGTGAGCCACAGCTCACGCAGCAGACTTTGACCAAACTGCAGTTTATTAATGGCTTATGCAGGAACAAAGTCAGTAATAAACGGCTAACTAGGGTGCTGGTGAGGAAGGCTCCTGGATGTGATTTTGCTGGCTTCCATAAAAGGGGCTTGCATGCTTTTTCCCAGCCATTCTCTCCAGGCATCTGTGTATAAAAACATTTGTTCCATAACCACAGCGAACAGCCTCCCATCGCCTGGCAGCCGCCTGCATACTTGAGGCTTTCTGCTGTCTCTGAAGTTTAACTCTGCAGGAGCCTGTGCTGACGCTAAGTCTAATCCTAATTTTGGACTTTCATGTCCTCAACCCGGCCCCGTGGGACTGGGGCTGCTGACAATGGCAGCAGCACATCCCTGGTGAGTATGGGGTGAAGATTAGCCTTCACATCGTGCCACTACTGATAAGTAGCAGTGAGGATAATAAAGAGCACTCTTGTAGTGCTTTACATCTTCAAAGTGCTCTGCTCTTACTAACTAATTAAGCTGCCTTGTGACAAAGGTATGTATTTGTGTTGTGCCTAATGTAACTGTGCTGTGTTGTTATGCAATAGACCAAAATTGGATGGTGTCTGCAGATAGCAATCAGGAAATCAATTAACCAACTACTGGCTGCTCATGCCCCAACAGCCCAGCCAGCTTCAAAGCTGCCCCATGTCTTTTGGTTAGCCTTGGCACGTCTTTGGCAACCCGGGATATTCATGGAAAGCTGCACGTGCCAAGTGTTTAACGATGTGGTTGCAGTGTTTTGCAGCGGCTCAGTTTCCAGCCGCACCACCCCTTAACCCTGCCCAGAGGATGCAGTCCCGGTGCTACTGAGTTAAACCCAGGCACTGCTGGGCTTAGCCAAAGAGCCCCAGCTCTGTGCTGCTGGTGCTGTACTCTGAGAACAGGATCGTCCTGGTGTGTACCGGTCACAAAGGAGAACAGGGTCACGCTGGGCTGTGCTGCCGCGGCGAGGAATAGAGGGGATGCTCTGCTTTATCTACAAGATTTCAAAACCTTGCTGGGCAGCAAAGCCACCTTCCCTCAGCACCCCAGTGCCTGCCAGCAGCTGCAAACATTGCCATGAACCTGCAGTCAGCAGAACCCTGGGTATTGGTAACCTATTTTCTCTCAGGAAAGAGCTTGAGGTCACTGGACAGATTTCTGATAGTACAAGCTCAGTGGTCAGCAGTGAGTCAGAAGGCAACAAGAAGGTTAGGACAGATGAGAAAGGAAACCAATAAGGAAGTAAATGTAGTTAGGTTATTGAATATATCCAGGTAGCAGCCACATCTTGAATAGTCCGTGCAGCCTGCTTGGTCCACTCGGAATCAAAGAGGGCATTGCAGAGCTGTGAAGGTTACAGAGAAGGATAACACTGCATGGGAGGGCACCTGTGTAAAGAGAGATGGGCTGGTTTAAACTGTTCGACCTGGGAAAGGCACTAATGGGGGAGATTTGGTCTCAGCTGTGACTGGCACAGAGATGAATAGGAGGAACAATAGTGTGGTATAGAAGGCAGGGTGCACCCCCTGACCTGGCAGAGGTGAAGGGAAGTGCTTGTTCACACAGTGTGACAGGGAATTGTGGAGCTAATTGGCACAGGATGCTGTAAGTGCCGCAACAAAAATGTGTTCAGGAAGTGATTAGGTAGATTGATAGTGAGGACTGGTCACACAGGGCCAGGACCAACCACTGCCTCCACAAGTTTCCCACCAGGCTGACAAGAGACTAAAGCAGCAGAAGTATTGCTCTGTAGGTGCCTCTTAGCTGCTGTCCCTCATGATTTTGGGATAGGTGAACTCTGGCTCTGGTTTAGTAAGACTGCTTTCATGTTGTCCCAAACCCATGCATTCCTGCAGTGTTGTGCTACTGTGAGTAAAATACAACATATGAGCTGCCAAAGCAGTCGCATTCTGAAAAAAGCATGGCATGTTTTGCGTTGTACAAAAGGGGTTTCCTGTGCTAGGGAAGACCTGCCCATTTGCCTTTGTGTCTTTTATTCTGCTCAGGAGTGGAGCCTTCCTCCCTGACTGTTTTCCCATGTACAAACAAGTGATTAAGCAGAGGACCTGACCTCTCCTGGTCCATTGGTTGCAATCAGTTATTTCATGGCCTCAAAATTGCAATATCAACTTAAAAATTAAATTAAATGCCTTTATTACTTGCACCACAGACAAAATGTCTCCATGCCACCAGAACCCAAAGCACTGGGTCATATTTTTAAAGAGGGAAATCTTTATTCACACCCTTATAAAGTGGAAGTCGTATTAAGATATGGTCATGCTATTGCTTTGTTTTGCGGAAGGGAAAGTTGTTTGACAGAGAGAGATTACATGAGTCAAGTTTCTTGTTTCATTTTGAATGTTTAAGTATTCTCCCAGAACAGATTTAAATTTTATATATCTATAGCTATATATATAAAAGCTCCTTTTCTTCCCCTGTCTTGCTATCATTCCTAAACCTGCAGCCAGGAACCCTCCAGCTCACAGAGGTGCCTGCTGTGCAGGGCTGGTACAGCTGGGAGGGATGCCCTGCTCGCTGCAGCTTTGTCCCAGAGTAGCTGGATGAGCTGGTCCCAGGAAAATCCAACCTCCAGAGGTAAACTGGTGGGGAGGATGAGCAGGAGGAGAAAGTTCCAGTGCTTGGAGTGGGAGGCAGAGCTGCACTGGAGGTGATGAGCCTGCTGTGCTCCAGACAGCTGTCACCACCACATCTGTGCTGGAGCAGCCTGTCAAAGTCTGTGTCTGGGGCACTGCGTTGCTTGTGCTTGGGTAATGACCAGCTCCTCTGCCCGCTTCCAGCACAGGACCCTTCCTCCCTTTCCCAAGGGGAGCAGTATTTCCTATCCTGGGGCTCCTCCATTCTTCATGCACTGCCCAGATGGTTCTCCCAAGGGGTAAGGGTGCTGAAATGGGGGGAAGCTCTGTGGAGCTCTAACTTGCAAGGTCTCAAGCAACAAACACATCCTTTTGGATCTCTTCTGTGCCACAGCCATGTGCTGGGCTTTGGCTGTTGAGTGTCCCTGAGGAGAGAGGGAGGATGTCAGCTGGTGTGAGGGGTGCTTACTTGCTGATTGTTGGGTGCCTGCAGCGCTGCTGCTCCAGACGGCTCTCCTTGGGCTCCAGGGTGTGCTGTGGGGGCTGCCCCTGCTCCAGGGCTACACCAGCTGCATTCCAGATCCCGTTTTTATGGAATTAACACACCTTCAACTGCTGTATTATAGGGAGCAGCAGCAGTACTGTTAAACCCTGAAGTAGCCAAGTGTGACAGTCTCCATTTGTCATCCTCCCCAGATTAACACCGTAGCTGTTTTCCAGTGGATTTTGTAGAACCTCTCATCATTAAAGCTGTTTCCTTGCAAACAGATGGCTGCAGCGTGTGACATCCTGAGTGCCTGTGGGACCCAGCGCAGACAGAGGGGCTTGCTCAGCCCCTGGGGGATGGATCTGCCTCCAACCTGGTGCTGGTGAGTGAACAAATGCAGCTGCAGCCTCACACCCTGCGGGACGAGGCCGCCCCCCGTGGGACAGATGTGACTGACACCAGCCCGTCTCTGCTGAGGTTTGGGGAAAGGCATCTGCCCTCTTTAAACCCAGTGGAAAGCTGTGCTGCAGAGGCCCCAGCAGGATTAATGCACAGCGCCACTCCCGCCTCCGCTCCCGTGGGCTCTACAGACAGCTGTGGTTGGGAGTGTGTCAGGGAGAGCAGCTGGATCCTGATAAACCAGTGAAAAGCAGCCTCTCCCCGGAGAGAAGACAGCCCTGCAGGTGGTGTGAGGCTCCCTGCTGCCCACGGAGCTGTGCAGGGGGGAAATGCTGTGGCCCCAGCCGCAGAGGCCGGATCAGAGGGCTGGCTCACAGGGCATGCAAAGCCCTATGGTAGCATATGAAAGACCTCTGCACTATGAACACACCTGGCTCTTAGACGCTGCTCAAACAGGAAACAGGTGTGCTCAAGGACATTTTGGGGAGGATCTAGAGACTCCCGTTGGTTTGCCTGGAACTTGCTGCTGAGCACTGATTGAGCCAGGCTCTGAGGGAAGCCAGGGAGCTGTGAGCTGGGTGCTGGCGACTCTGGTTTGTGGGTTGGTTCCAGCTCTCACCCTGCCATTGGAGCTGGTTGAGCCATCTGAGGATGATTGTGAGGGGCACTCCTGAAAGCACTCTGGAAGATCCTTTTTATATGAAGCCACTAAGGCTCTGGTTTTACCTTATGCGTAACTTTCTGTAAAAAACACGTGAATTTTTTTTCTTGTTGCTGTTAGAGGAAAAAAGACCTGTCTGGCCTTGTGTTAACACTTTTTCCTTCTCAAATCCATTTTTTCCATAGGTTGTCACCAGAACACATTGTGTTTATGATTAACAAAAGGAGAGGTTGGCCAAAGCTCATCGATCCCTTGCTGCACGGGGCAGTCTGGGCAGCGGGATTACAGGTAGCAGGATTGCTGCTGGCGGAGATGCTCTGCCCCAGGGCATGTGCAACAGAAGGCATTGCACGAGAGAGCTTTGCTAAAGCAAAACCTTGTATCTAGCTCTCCTCCTCCTTTTTCTCTCCCCTTCCTACAGTAACAGACAGGGGAGGTTGTGTAACTCACTCTGGGCCATGAAGCTCTCTGTAAGAGGTTTACAGAAAACCTGCTTATTGCTTCTTTGCGTTTCCGGCCCTTACTGGAATTGAAGTCAAATGCCAGCTTCAGTGTTGCTCAGTGTTCACCAGCACTTCACACCACCTCCCTGCCTGCCTCTTCTCCTCCAGCTGCTGCACAGGACCGCAGCACTGGCTGCTTTTGGAGGTTTTATGAACAAGTTCACAGGCAGGAGAGGCTCCCTCCCATACACCTGCACAGCACTGGGGTTGTTCCCGCCTGTGACAGGTAACATAAAGCAGACCTGGCTGGGTATAGTCCTGCAGTGCTTTCCACCCTGGTGTGCAGCCTGTGCTCCTCTCCAGGTGCCCTGGACACCATCTCCAGCATGCAGGTCTTGGGTAAGGGTTTCTTGCAGCTGTTTTGTGTCCATCCACCATGGATGGGACAGCAGTGTAACATCTCCTTCCTGCTAGCACCACTCTTAAAGCTCCATGGCCTGGAGCAGAAAGAGTGAGAAACAGAAGCCTGTACTTTTCACTGGAGACACCACTTTACAGCTCATGAGCAGCTGGGACTGTGTGTACTCCTCAGTTCCTCCTCCTAATCAAACACCCAGGCTGAGTGAGGAACATGAGAAACTGCTTTGGAGCAGTAGTGAACCAAAGAGGCTGTGACCTGTGGCAGAGCCAGAACTCCAGCTTGGATAGAAACTGAGCGTTTGAGTAACTGGGAGCAAGACTTGGTTGGAGCAGCTGGCTCACTTCTCCTGAAGGCATCTCTCACCTCAAGGCATCATTCTCTCCTGAGTCAGCACTGTGCTGGGAGCTGGTGTGTGCCTGGGCTGTGCATTGGGACAGCGGAACACACAACTTTCATTGAACCTCTTTGATCCTTTCAGTTTATTCACAAAGCAATCTCCCCATTACCTTCTCTTAAGCTTTCACAACTGGCTGCTGCACTTGTTCCATCCTCTTCCAGCCCTTCCAACTAACTCTGGAGAGCATAAGAGGATGGTGTGAAAGGGGAACACCTTCACCCTGCTGTGCCCTTTGGGCCTTGACACCTTCAGGCAGGGGCTGAGCGAGGAACCTCTTCTGGCAAATGATGCCCATGCATCATGTCTGGGAGCCCTTCAGGAGGAGGATGTGACCCCACAAACCCTCCAGCCTGCAGATGTTTCCCAAGGTGGGCATTCAAGCTGCTGCTCTTCCTGGTCCCTGCAAACTGTAATGAATTTCTGGTAAGGCCTTTATTTAGCTAAAATAGAACAAGCACAAACCATCAGGAAATGCCCTATTAATGCACTGGAGATAGAATCAGGCTAGAAAACTCCAGGCTGGACTGTAACAACACACAGCCTGTGATTTAAAACCCATGTGTTCAGCAGGCCAGAAGCCAGGAGCCCCAGGCTCTAATCCCAGTGCTGAGCTCCACAACAGAACTTCAGGAAGTGGGGGAGAGGCTCTGTTTAAATTTCCCCATGTTTTTCTGGGCAGGATCCTTTTACCATAGGCATTATTAATTTAAGAATTGCTTGGTTTCTTGGGGCTTCCAGTTGGTGGAAGGCGTGTGCATTTCCCCAAAAGCCATCATCAGCACGCACCAAAAAAAGGGACTGGGTTGGTTTTTTCTGACTTTTTTCCCTGCTGTGATTAAGAAAGGCTCTTGCTCACCAAGAAGGTATTCATTACAGGCGTGCCTGTCCCTCATTAGAGCACAAAAGCAGTTCATAGGTCTTTTGGGGCTGGTAATAGTAAGACCTTCGAACACATAAAGTCAGCTGATCTCTAACAGAATTAAGGATTAGGTTCAAAACTGCAACACATTTCTGGAGCCAGTTACTAGGAAGAAACTGGGAGTTTCACCTCAGGAGCAGGGAACTGGAATGCCAGCTATGGATGCAAATTCAGCAGCTGGGCTATTTTTGGCTCGTGAACCACTCTAATGGCTGGTTTTTTTTAAGGTCATTTTCTGTTTGCATAGCATGTACACCCTTCTGGTGGGTGAGAGGCATTGTAAAAACAATCACTGCTGCGCAGAGTTAGGAACTGAGCCTGGAGAGGGTTGGAAAAAACAGAACTCAGTGTACTTATTGCTTTAAAGACCAAAAACATCTGCTTAGGTCATAAGGTTTGCTGGCCTACTCTCAGCTGTGTCCCCACCGGAAAAATACCATTCCAATTAATACAGACTACTGCAGGGGATTGCAAAAGATTTGGGAAAAGTCTGTCAGATGATAACATGGTATAAATAGAAAGGAAGCACCAGATTTGATGCCCTTACCTTCAAGCAGTAAATAGAAACCAGAGCAGTCTCCCCACAGCTGAGGAGTCACAGCTCGTGCTGGGCTGGCCAGGCCTGGATCCCAGCTCTTGTTAAGACTCTTGTTCAATAATAACACGCTTTATTGTCCTGTTTTCCTGGCTCCTTCCTGTTGGCCATATCTTTATTCACACACAGTCAAGTGATACAAATTCACTGGAACAGTAGCAGTTTATAAAAGACAGTAACAATAATTATCTTGAACTGAAATTTTAAAAAATCCATGGCCATCTGTCAAGCAATGCACTGCTTGTAACAGGTCATGGTAAAGAAACATTTTAGAACATTGGCAGTGTATTCCCAGCCATGTTGCTTTTCCAGACCACAAAATACGCAATACAAAAATATACTAAAAGCAATAACGGAGTCTGTAGAAATGTCTGCTGCAAAACAATTGCTGTTGTCTCATTTCCTCTATATTTACTTCCACACTACATTATGATAGAATACTTGAATAAACATAGTTTATTTCTAACTTAATTTGAACTTCAAAGTTGATCTCAAGTAAACTGTAATGTCTTTGGCTCCCATCCTTGAAGTACATATAGGACCTTAACTTTGGACTCGTGAGACTGATAAGGCAGGAGGTGAGCCCACAAGTGAGAATCCAATGCCTTAGGCAGCACCCCAGGAGGGAAGGGGAAGTTGAAGTGCTGTACTTCACAGGATCTTAATTTGGGGCTTTTTCCTGGATTTTTTAAGACCTTTAACAAGTCTTCCCTGGGCTGTCCTTTTACCTGATAGGCTTGAGTTCTTCAAGTTTCTAGTAATCTGGTATAACTGTCTGTGTTTGAGATCTGGGCTCTGCACTTAGTTGAGTGAAAGGCAGTACCTCTCTCCCTCCGTATTTCACTGATCAGTGTAATTTCACCTGTCCCTTTCCCCTCTCCTTCCTCCTCCTGGCCCAGTACCACTGGCATGGCCTCTTTCCATGTGAGAGAGCTGGATGCTCCAGCGTTTGCTGGGGCTGCTCACAGTGAGCCCTACACAAGCTCCCTGCATTCAGAGTACCATTCTCTTAGTGTTTCCAACCTTGAGAGGTGAGGACAGGGAAGCTGGTGCTGGCCTAACTGTGCAGGGATGAGCAGCTATTCCCTCAGGCTGGCACGCTTACAGTGAGAATCTCAAAAGCTCATGGAAAGCTGCATCCAGAGTGCCCCTTGCTGTGACAGAGGAACACACTGTGAGCAGGCAAGTGTGTTCAACTCCAGGATTTTTTGCTCCTTTTTCTCCCAAGAGCCAATCTCAAACATTTCAAACAAGAAGTTCATATTGCTGTGTTTTAGCAGAGAGGAAGAATAAGGCACTGGAGGGTAAGCTCAATTCGCCAAGACTGATCCACAGGGCACTACCCCTGCCCTCAGTGCTCTTCGCTGAGCTCTTCTCTCTGTGCTTACATTGTGTGAGATGTTCTCACAGGGGTAACCTCACCTCTGCTCAGACACCACACACAGGGGCCAAGATCCACCTTCCTAGGCATGGCCTTCAGAGGAAACATGGAGAAGGACACGCCTTGGAGGCCAGAGACTGGCTTCCCAGTGTCTAAACGTCACCAACTCCCAGGGAGGTCATCTGTGGAAAGAGGACCAGGATACTTCTGAGGTATAAAACTCTGTGTCTGCTGGCCACTGCTCAGCTTTCTCGTCATCAGACTTGTCGCTGTCATCGCCACTGGAGGGTTCGTAGCCCTGGATGGCAGAGTGGATCGGCTCCAGCTGCCTCCGATCTGCCTCTGCCTCCTTCTTCTTGTCTGCCAGCAGCTGCCTGTAGCACAGGTTGCAGACCCTCAGGGGCTTGGGGGACAGCCGGGGCATCAGGAACCTCTGCCTGGAGCAGTCTGCGCACACGACGAAGCCGCACTTGCGGCAGTGGTGCCTGCGGGTGAGCGTGGAGAACTTGGTCTGCGTGCAGCGCATGCAGATGTCCGTCGCCTTGTCTGGGATCCAGGGAGCCGCGTGCTCCGTGCAGGGCTGCCGGCCCGTCTTTGTCAGCAGGTGCTTGATGCACTCCTCCAGATGGCTGATCCACTCCTTCCTCTCCGTGAGGGAGGCCGCAGAAACCACAAAGGACTTCTTGGAGGTTTTAATCATCCAACGGTTCTTCATCTGCAAGGTGTCTGGCAGCGTCTCCAAAGTGACATCTTCAAGGGGGATGATGTGCTGGGAATTGTACTTCCTTTTGTTGATGACTATGCTGCCGTAGACGAGGATGTCGTTGAAAAGGAAAAATATGCGAGGCTTTGGTTTCTTGCGGCATTCTTTGGTTAAAATCCCTTCTCCCAGAAGGACCCTGCCTGGCAAGGCTAGGGGCTGTCCGGAAGCCCCAAAGCAGTTTTCCACAGCAGCAATGCGCTGGCTGTTGATCTCGGTGTTTGCAAGATGGTCCATCATCTCCAGCTCACTCTGAAGAGAGGAAAACAAAGAGGGAAGTGGTGAAACTGCAAATATCTGCACCGGAGTGAAGGTGAGTAGCCAGTGCGTGCCCAGGTGAGATGTCCTAATGTGATCTGAAGGTACAGGTAACCTCATGAGCACTCCTCACTTTACTTTGTTACCTGTCTAAATGAAATCTTCAAACTTTCTGACCTCACTTTGCAACAGCCCAGGCTATACTGGGTTAGCTCCCTTTGCAGCAATGGAAGCCCTTGAAGGCAGAGCCGGGTCTTTCTGGTTGTTCTTTTTTACCAGTCTCACTGTGTGCTCTTAGAAAAGAAACCTGATTTTAGGCAGATCCATAGATGTGCATAAAAGGGTCTTGAGAGCAAGCCTCCCATTTCTGACTGCACACCTGCTTTCTCAAGGATTGGTTACAGACACACACACCCTACAGCTCCATTTTGGGCCAGAGCTGAGGCAGGAACTAAACAAAACTCTGTGGTATCACTTGTTCCTGCTGGTCTTCCATGCATGGCAAAAAGGGTAAAAAAAAAGAAAAGCAAAAAGCCCTCACGATGTGAATAAACCCACACAAGCTAAGCCTTTTCCTCCACTGTCCCAGGGCTGATGGTGCTTCCAAATGCAAGACACATCATTCTGAAAACAGTGTGATCTCTGCTGAACGGGAAGTGGAATGCAGCACTCTCATCTCTCCCACACCTCTGCACCCTCCTTCTCACACACCCTGGGGGTTTGATAGTGTGCTGGGTTTTTGTTCTAACAGGAAATGCAGGTAAGGGTAACTGAAGCAAAAGCAGCTGCTTGCTCTTGGCAGCCTGCAGTAAGGAAGGTGCTCTCTCTAAGCTGATTTTTCATTGCCCCTTGCAGGCTGGAGGGTGCTGCCACAAGGCCAGCTGGCCATGGGAATGTGAGTCACTTCCTCCTCCAGCGAGGTAGCTCAGCCATCACGAGGCAGCTCTGAGATCTCAGGGACATGTGTCGTTACTCCGGTTGTTGCTAACTGTTCATGGAACCACTGATGCAGAGCTGCTCTCCACTCTTATCCCTGTGCTCCTTGTCCAGAGCCCCTGCTGCCAAGGAGGCTGGAGGGAAAGGGAAGAGGAGGATGACAATATGCCTGTTCCTGTGTGTGGGGGAAGACATTCTACCCTTGCCCCTCACCCCAAATCACCTCTTTGCTGCGCTGGAAGGGAAACCACAGAGCTGCTGCTGCAGGCTGCTGCACACCGTGTACCTCTCACCTGATCTGGCAGACAGACTGGGCAATTCCTCTGAGTTCCCAGAACTTCCTTCTCTAGGGTGAAAAGGCACAAGACCAAGGCACATGTTTAGCCATGGGAGACCTACATGAAGTGACCTACCCTGCAGAAATCACTTTCACTGAGAGGCACTGAATGGTCACTGCTCCTGAAAAGCTGCCTTCCTTGGGGTCTCCCTTGAGCTGGAGGGAAGGATGTGTATCCTCAGGGCCTCAGAGCACTGGCATGCACTGGATGGAGCTGTGCAGTGTTGGGCACATCCACTCGTGTGCGTGGGCAGTTTACATTTAACTGAGTGCTCTGGCCAGGCTGCAGCCAGAGGGGGAATCCAGGGGCTGACTCCAGCAGCAGTGGCTGAAATCACAGCCCAGCCAACCTGCCACGGCACAGACGTGCAGCAGCTGTGCAAAGGGTTTGTTACTTGTCATCAGAGAGGAGAGAGGCTCCATTCCCTTCGTGGATGCATCAGCCTGAGTGGACCTGTGCAGGGAGAGGGGATGCCCAGCTCCAATAAGCACCATGTGTTTTTACCCTCTCCCTCTTAAATACACAAATTAGGCTGAAGAACAAACAGGCAGGGCAAACTGTTGTCTACAACTGTACACCAAACTCCCTGACTAGGGTTACCTGGACTCTCATCTATCCTGGGACGTGGTCTCTCCACAAATCCCTGGATGAGGAGTTTCTGTGTGAAAGAGCAAGATGAGCACACAAATAATAAAGGAAAAACTCAAATTACAGCTTGGGATCCTTGGTGTGCAAAGACTGTAAATGCAATAATATACTGTCAAGAACTTTTGGCACCAGCAACACCAAATGGGATAAACCAAAGCAGTCCTACCAGTTTCATTTCTTCACACTTCTGGGTTATGGAGCTCTTAGCCTACTTCTTTTACTTTTATTTTATGTAGTTTAGAAGCATGGTCCAGCCTCTCAAGAATGTATGGTACTTGACATGACTATTTCTAGGGATCTCTGCACACCAGATCCCAGTGGAAATGAAAATATTTTGTCAGATATAGAGACTGTGCCTGCACAGAGCCAGGAAACCTGAGCTCATTTCAGAGGGGAGTGTAAGCTCTGCTGCTGTGAAAACTTTAGCTGTTGCATTGATCTGGGTCCCTGCACAGGCCAGATAGCTCCAGGACTTACTGCATGGAGCAAATGGAGAAGGGGCTGGACACAATCCTGCAGTGTGAAAGAAATGAAGGTGAGCTCTCATCACACATCACACTTCTACTTGCAGGTATGTCCTTACTCCTTCACCCTCTGGTTTGCAACCAGTTAAAATGCCACAAGTTAACCAAAGAAAAGCCAACTCTGTCGTGGGAAAATCTCTGCTGAGACTAAAATTGTTGGCTGCTCTAGCCCAGGGTATTTCCTGAAGGAATTTTCCTGGGATGCAAAAGCAGAATGTCTTCCCTTTCATCTCTCTCCCCTCAAGCATAAGTGACTGGAAAACAGCACTTACACATAATAAAAAGTAAAAAAAAAATAGTAGGAGTGGGACTTACAGTGCTGACCTTTAGGCTTGGACAACTCACTCTATCCCTTTATGTGCTCCCTGTTCAGGTAGGAGGGGAGAAGCAGCCATCTGAGGGGGTGACTCATCACATCCCACCACAAGCCAAATCCATCCTGCCCTGAGTTCTACATAGCGCTCGGCTTGACTGACCACATAAAACCCAACTTCATTGTTAATACTGTGACTCACTACAAATAATCCACAGTTTGGCTTTGGAAGGCAAGCGCTTTGTGAATCTGGTAAATAAAGATAGCTGCTGAGTGTTACAGTGGTCTCCTTTCCTGGGAGATGAGAGCCTCTCCCTTTGGTACAAAGTGAGGATATGAAGTCTAATCTATTTTATTCCTTTGGGTAAATACTTTTTTCCTGTTTGCTCAAGTTTGCTGTGTCAGGTCAGCAGGGTTACAGTGCTTATTACCAAGGGCTACATATACCCATGTACCACATGCAGCAGCTTACCCAGCTGAAATGAGGGTGACAATATGTGCTTTGCTGGCGTGCTGCTTTTCACAGAGGTTTTTGGCATGGCGAATTCTGGGGTTGTTTTTTTCATCAAGATCTGCTGGTTCTGCATGTGATCAAATACCATGCAGTGAATATGACTGATATTCAAAGGAAAAGAAATACAGCTTAGCACTCCTCTACAGAAGTAAGCACGCCACAACACTTAACAATGAGCGCTTGTTCACTTGTGATTATAAACAGCCATGCAGATGCCTGCCAGGCACAGCATTTCAACTTAAGCTCCCGGGTCAGTGAGTCTGGGGTATGTTTTTCAAGTCTGTATGTATCTAAGGCTTAGGTGTACTCATGTAGCGAGCTGTTCTACCTGATCCTTCCGTTCCTGCCATCAGGCAGAACTGACAGCCGTGGTATCCATCGCATACCTCATGCATACCACGAATGGGATGGTCCGTGAGTGTCAGCACACCTGGATCTGACTGCTGAGGGCTGCCAGCAGAAAATGCCCTGAGCCTCATCTCTCTGCAGGTTTCCCTGACTCCCTCTTTCTGCTTTGCCCAGAGAAATCTCTCCTGGAGTTAGGGCTGGCATAGGCTCCTGCTCACCAAGGACAGCAAGTACGATGCAGCTGCCCGAGCAGGCATTTAAGCAAGAAAAACAAAGCTCCTCTCCTTTTACTGCCTGAGGGCAGCTTGCTTCTCTCTCTTTCCCGGCATGCTGTAATTGCTGGGGTAAGGGGGGCAGGTTCTGGCAACCCCCTTCCTGCCATGCTCATGAGGAACCCAGTTCAGCACATGAACATTTCGGGGCTGGCTGTCACATTAGGCCTTTGAGAATGTCACCAGTCCCAGTGGGACACGGACTGACTGAGCTACCACGCTTCTCGCCACTGCTGCTCAGCTTAGGGCCAGAGCAAGGGGACGGCCGGGCAGAGGCTTTTGAGGAGCTCAGACTGATGCTACTCAACCCAGCTGTTGGCAGCCTGAGCTCAGCTGTGGCTCTTGCGAGTTCCAGCCAGGCTCAGAGGCGCCCAAGCAGCAGAGGAAGGGAAGGAAGAGAGGGAGGAAGAGGGAAAACCCACGAAACTCAAGGCAGAGCCTCACCCTCTCCGTCCCCCCGCTCCCTGTCCCTGCACTCATCCCGGGCAGCGCACTCCGCCCGCAGCTCCCGCCCCGCTGCTCAGCGCACTCGTGACCAGCGACAGACACGGGCTGGCTGGCGAGGAACCTCCGAGGGAAGCGACAATTCCCCGTCCCTCCCAGTGCCCGAGAGCTCACGTGCCCCTCTGCAAGAAGCGCACGGCCCAAGCGGGGCTCCGCTTACAGCTCTGCAGCGGGAGCGGTGTCCGGGCTTTCAGTACACGAGCAAAGTTGGTCACTTAAGAGTCCCTCTGAAAACCCCAACACGCCCGCCCCTCTGAGCGGCGCTCGGGCCGCGCACACACACCGCGGGGCCGCAGGCTCCGCACACGCGAGACACACCGCGGGCCCCCCGGGCGGACAGGACACACCGCGGGACGGACACGACACACCGCGGATCCCCGGGCCGAGCCCNNNNTCCGCTCCGCTCCAGGGTCGGGCCCCGCTGCCGCTCCCCGCCCACCGCCACCGCCGGCCAATGGGCGCCGCGGGGCCCCGGCGCTGCCGGGCGGTGCTGGCCGGGGCTGCGAGTGAGCGGGGGCTGTGTGTGCCCCATGGGGGCGTGTGTGCCCCATGGGGGCGTGTGTGCCATGGCTGCGAGTGAGCAGGGGCTGCGTGTGCCCCATGGGGGTGTGTGCCCCATGGGGGTGTGTGCCCTATGCCTGTGTATGTCTGATGGGTACGTGTGTCCCATGACTGCACGTATCCCATGGCTCTGTGTGCCCATGCCTGCGTGTGCCCCATGCCTGTGTGTATCCCATGGCTACCTGTGTCCCATGGCTACCTGAGTCCCATGGCTACCTGTGCCCCACGGCTGCGTGTCCCCAGAGGACCGTGTGTGTATACCCGGAGCTCTGTGTGTCCCATAGCTGCTTGTGCCCATGGCCGCGTGTGCCCTGCTGACATCCACCACCCTCCTGTGCACTCTCCCCTTGGCCCCATGAGCACAACTCAGTGTATTTGGTTTGCTCGCAGTTTTAAGTTTCAAGTTTTATCATCCCTTGCTCACAGTGTACTCTATCGAGCAGAATGGTACTCACGGATGACATTGTATAAAGATGGTTTCAGTGATAAAATACCCCCGGTGTTTTACAGTTATGGAGAGGGATATGAATAGAACTACACATTACACTGGTCCAAAACAGAAACCAGACCTCTTCCCAAGCTTTGGATCAGGTCTTCTAACCACTTTTGTGATTACAGTTACAGACACCTGTGAAAAGAGCAAGCTATTAACACTGAAATTGGTGTTGTGGGGAAATCCTTTGCATTCCTCTCTCCCACCCACTTATCCCTCCCATGTGTCACTGCCAGGAGGGTGGTGAGATGAGTGGGCAGAGTCTGTGAGTGTCCCTCAGCCCTGCTGAAGGTGCTGCAGGGGGGCCAAGCTCTGACCCTTGCCAGGTGCAGTGACACAACGCCAGGCCTGTGCTGATCTATAATTCAGGTGCTTGCTCACTTTCTGTAATAGCTTTTCTATTTTTAATGGAAACTGATGGACCTGTCAAGGTATTAGAAATATTTTTTTTTCCAGGTTTTCATTTTCTTTGGTAATAATAATGTGGGCTGGGAAGCTCATGGTGCACTTTAGAGCTAAAGTGCTCTGCACTCATGGGAGTTTTGACAAGACTCTATTTCTTTACACTTTGTGTTTGTGTCAGATGAGCAGACAAGTGAGGACATGGACTAAGTGCAGTGCAGTACGTGGCTGCCTAGCAGTGTGTGAGGGTTACAGAGAGAGCCATCAGGTCCTCGACAAACCCCTGAACACCTGGGAGAAGAGAGCTTGGCACAGAGGGGAGGCTGCTGGGCTGAACAGACTCAGATTATCATTATCATTTAGTGTGGGGTCTATTCAGTCCTCCTGCCTTTTCTGTGGGGGAGCAGGACTGAGTGGTCTGTTGGTGGAAGGAGCGTGGTCTGCCTTTGCAGACTGGTTCTCACAACTGGGAGCTGGTTTGTGCTGAGCCTGGAAACCAGCTGTCTCTGTCCTGGCTACCTTGGTAGCAGTCTGCTAACTCTGGGGAGATCTGCCCAGCTTAGAAATTAATTTTCTACAGAATGCTGGGGGTTTTTAAACATGATCTAACTGTAAATATCTGTAAACTATAAATAGACAAAGCACTAAACTAAATATGCCAGAGTTTGTCTTAGCTGTCAGACTGATGCCTTTTCTTTGTCTTAAAATCAAGAGCCAAACACGGTTAGAAGGGAAAAAGGGATTTTACCTTGGTATTTATTTTAAGGATCCTTGGTGCACTCCGTCCAGGTGGAGCACGCTGGAATGCACATCCAAATGCACACCAAAATGCTCCCCCGTGGGTACCCCCGAAATGCACACACACAATAGTTTGAGTATAAAATTATAGGCTTTACCAATTAGCATATCTATCAAAGATTCCCCAGTGGGAGGCTGAGTGAACCCCCCTCCCCGAGGAACCTTCTCCCCATGGACATGCCTATCTTAGTTTACAAAATGTGTTCCAGAGAAGGCCTTGGTGTCTGAGCCTTCCAGGATGTTTGGTCTCCTGGCTTAACAGAAATACTGGGCCTATGCTAGTTATCAAACCTGAAGAATTAGAAGTATGTGGGCTAAAAGGCCCTTAAGAAAACATAAAAGTTATACAAAAGAGTATATAGGGGGGATATATATAAAAAGCAAAAAACATCATGGCATCAAGACTAATTCAGATCTAACCAGTCACAGATTATTACTCTGAAACTGGTTCTTTTCCTCCTATGTGCTAAAATTATTCTGAATTTGCTCTCATGTTATCCTAATCATAGTCTTTATTACTGAGATGAAATAATTTAGTTTATTTTTCTTGTTGTTTCTCAGTAGGCTCACCTGGACAACACGTCAGCCAAGCACAGCATTGGGTTGGCCAAACCACCTGGGATCTGAAGGTTTTTTTCTTTGTCCCTTGTCAGTCAGAAGTGGAAGTGTGTTCAGGCAACTGTCACATGAGGTAAGGGAAGCCCTGAGATACAATTTGGGCCTACAGTAAGTATTAAGCAGCTGCAACTGAGGGCTGACTTTCTGTTGGTATTTTGTTTGTTTTGGAAGCTCTTACACACTTGCTTGAATTCCTTACTGAGATGCAAACTCAGAGTTTCACCAGTAATCTTAAGAGCTATTTGATAGGTGGGCTCAGGAGCTCTGTTTTTCCTGGCTGTAAAACCAAACATTTGTGGGACCACTTGAAAAAGCTGCAGCCTTAATTACTAGTTTTTAATGCAACTAAAGCAAGGTGAAGAGACTTTATCTGATTGCCTCTGGCATTTTCTCCAAAGCCACTTGTTTCTCAGTAGCAGAAATATCTTGCCCAATTGGGATGCAATAATTTCAAAGCAAGTAAAGGAAACTGCAGCTGCTCAGCTGAGTCAGCCAAAGGTAAGCTCTGCAGGGGAGAAAATGTTTTTTTATTATCTTCTAGTGGCAAAATTACTACAACAGCCTGCAGGAAAAGATTAGTTTATAATAGTAACAAAAACATCTGTTAAATTCTCAGCTCAGTGTATGTTTAGTGCATGTTTGAAAAAGAAGAAAAAATAACCCAGGCATTTGATAAAATTCTTTTGAATAAAACAAAATATTTAGATTCAGTTTGGGATGCTAGGAACCCACTGTGATCATAGGATAGACAGTGGTTTTAACTAATTGACTACATGGGGCATTTCATCAGTGGACAAGACAGCTTTTAGCAATGGAGATTTTACTGAATTGAGCTTGGAATACTGTGAGTTAATGAAGGAATATGACAACTTGTGTTCCTCATACAGGTTACTTGTAGGGATGAACGACCTTTGTCCTGAGTGAGGTGTGGTGTGGGGTGGATGAATGTTTGTCTGATCTGGCTCCTGGGGGATTCAGCTAATCAGCCTCTTCTAGAAATGTGTGACTTGCCATGACTGATTTGTGTCTCTGAAGCCCTACCAGCTTCATCTGCCTGCTTTAGAAATTAGTTGTTCCCAGTCTGACAGTGCAGAAATCAGATTCCTGCTCAACTCTGTCAGTACAGACTGCAACTTCAGAGTTCCAGTTTCCAAATTCTCACTAGTCCACATGCCTTGAGACTGCTGCCCAACAAACCTGTTTCAGAGGATGCTTGTGTCTTTGGGGCATCTCTCAACCCTTGTGCAGGAAATTACCCACTTCTTGAGTGGCTCTGGGAACCTGGCTGCAAAATGATTGTCTGACTGATGAAAGTATTCCTGAAAGCAAACTCGTCTTGCTCCTCTGCCTTGCATATAGCAATAATCAATCAATGAGATCTTGTGTTTTACAGAGGCATTGCTGTGCTTTGCATGTGTGCAGCACTTTGTTCTCAGGATCTTGAAGTGCAGCATAAATTCTAATAACTGTGTGAGGGTTTGTACCCTCCTCACAGGGAGTTCCACTCTTGGAGAGTTACATTCGGTCACACGGTGCTTGGTCACTGATGTAGAACAGTGGGTTGTTTGCTATTGTCTTCAGTAGCAACAGGCTCTGGCTCCAAGTGAATCACCTGGGAGCTGAGGAACATCCCCCAGAGCTCCTAACTCACAGCCCTGTGTGCCTCACCACAGGGCCATGTCGCAGCTCACAAATCTCAGTGATCCTTACAAAAGCTGTTGTGTGCAAGGACCACAAAACCCCTCACATTAGCAGATTCTAAAGTTGTGAGTTTGTCCCAGTGTTTGCTGCACCCTTTCCTGCTCAGACCTCAGCCCTGCTCCTGGGTCACATGGGTACAGTGCTGTAGAGTTGGAACTTCACTCTTGAATAATCAATAGTGATCAATGATTTCTGAGTGGATCAAGTGGGCTGGTCATGATGAGTCTCCAGACTGCACCCAAGTACTACCCAGTGCAGGGACTCACAACAGGGGAAGCTCAGAATTTTGTGCTGTCCTGAGGAGCAGGATGGGTGAGCACACACTGACAAACAAGCAGGAGCTCTGACATGCTGCCAGACCACTGTTTCTGAGTAGTGCTCCCCAGTAGTGGGAACAGGCTCGAGTTGAAACACAAAAGGTGAAGGTGAGAAAAAGCTGAGGTAAGAGAATATAAAATGCCAGAACTGTGAGGAGGTGCAGGTGTTCAGTGCAGAGAGGGATGTAATATTAGAACAAAATGTATGAAATTAACGTGGAAAAAAAGAGGTGTGTGTAAAAGAGCTGCTGAATGCATTTTGCAGCATGCTGTGAGAGAGTGCTGCACCTTCTGAGCTCAGCCTTCCTTCAGAATGCACCATTCTGTGCATGTTCTTCTGAACTCTTTTCCTACTGCTGCTGTTCTGTCTGAACAGTGATCTCATATTCAGTGTGCTTTTATTGCACAAGATAAATCGTGGTGAGCAAATAACTGGTGAACAAGTGTTTCAAACACGAAACTGAGGTAGATTCGCCATTTCAAATATTGAAACAGGGAAAAAGCATGGGCAACAAGAGTGTAATAATCACTGGTTAATGCAAAAAATGTAAATGACTGATGGACTGATTAGTCAAAGACAAATAAAAGAGTTTCATTCCTGAACCCTGCTTTGCCTATGGATATAGCTTCTATTTATGTGAAGAACATGCTTTGGTTTCTTTCCTTTGTAACTGCTACCCGGGCTGAATGTGTGTGTTGCTCAGAAGAGAAAAATCCTCTCTTTGTAAGGGACCTTGCCCCACATCAGTGCCTTTTGTGCAGGAAGGCATCTGCTGCCATTGCCTGGGGATGTTTCATGCATTGAGTACATGTGCAGAGAGCTCTGTGAAAGGGGAGCAAGAAAGGAAGTCTTTGTTTCCTTTTTTGATCTTCAAATACAAGGGAAAACAGCCAGGTGGTCTGTTTTTTTCCAAGGTGTTCTGCTGACATCGTGGAAACCAAGAGAGCTGTGCTGGTTTGGGCCAAATTCAGGGAAACGTCCAAAAGGAACGTCTCCTCAAAGGAAGGCAGGTTATAGCTGCTCCTCCCCCACCAGGTTCGGGAAAGAAATATTCCTCGGAGGAATGTGAAAGAGAAAATAAAAACTATTTATTTAACAAACACGCGGGAAAAGAATAATAATGCTAAATAATGAAATCTCTCGCTGTGGAGAGAAAACCTGAAAGATTTTAGAGTCCTTCTGTGGGTGTGGTCTCTCTCCTCCTCCTCGGAGCTGGGTTGGCATGGGAGCCCCCCTCCAGGCTGGTGGAAAGTCCCCTGGTGGGGTTCTGATGTTCTGATGTTCTGGTGTTCTGAACAAGTCCAGAAGAGATAAAAAAAAGAACCCAAAGTCCCAGAAAAACAAGGTCTAACTCTTGGTGTCTCTCCGAAGAAACGGAGCCGAAAAAGCTGGCTGGAAAGCAGGAAGGGGGCTTCCTCCACGCTTCTCCCCACAGCAGAGAGACGCAGAGGAGTGGTGACCTTGAAGCACAGACTGCTTTGAAAAAGTTCGTCTGGCCCTTTTTTCCTTCTCTCCCCTCTCTTGGGCTCAGTCTAAAGGCACGGAAAGGCACAGGAATCATATCCGGGCATAGAGCGATGAGAGGGGATACACATCATAAAGTCACCCCAAGACAAGAGCAAACCTCATCTTGGCTGAGATCCCCATCCATTGGCATGCTCGATCTTTAAATGGAGAGGTGCTGATCTGAACCAGGAATTGGGGATTTCTTCTGAGGTAGAAGAGGTTTATTGGCTTTTAGAGATTTTGTTGCTGCCTGGGCTGTGCAGGATGTGTAAGATGTGACACAGAGGATGTGTGAAGGATCACACCTTCATTTGTGAAGGGCAAAAATCATTGTCTGGTTGAGAAACCAGAGGGATGTTGTGTAATAGGAGGTGTGTGGTTGATGTTGAGGGACATCTGAAGGATGAGTTGAGGATTCTGCTCTGCACTTGAGCTCAAGCTGTGCAGAAATTGTCCATGTCAAGGTGGTGCCATCCTGCCTTTTTGGGAGAGTTTCGCAAGGGTTAATGTTTTCCTGAGATTTCTCTCTTACTGGTTTACTGAAATACAGGAAGCTCTGGTTTTTGTTTTCTTTTTGTTTTATTTTTTTTGTTGTTTTTGTTTGTTTGTTTGTTTGTTTTTTTGTTTTATCTGTTCTCAGAGTGAAATATTTCATCTCTAACCTCATCCCTGAAGAGCAGCTGGGGGGAGGCAGGGGAAGGCACTGCAGGTTGGCTCTGTACCATTTGGGTTGTTTGATTTCATTAGCCTGGGAGCCCTCACAAACGCCTCAGGCCTCCTCATGGACCCAACTTGGGAGAATCTCTTGCCGCTACCGCATGCATTAGCCTTCATTAATACAATTAGCATAATAGTGATTAGGATTCATAATTCCCAACATAAAGCCCGTAATACGTATCTCTGAATCAAATTCTCAGCTCCTTGTCTTGGGATTGCTTTATTTTGGAGTTGTTTGCTGTTTATATCCTTCCATCTTCTAGAAAAAAAAGAAAGCCACTTAATTGTAAAACTGTTTGGGTCAAAGAAATGCCCCAAGATGATCTTTCACGCATGCTAAATAGGTGAAGTGATCTATGGGACCCACACAGCTCACACAGCCACTCAACAGTCAAAACTGCAAACTTCATCTTCTTCAAGCACAAAAGCTACTTAGTTTCCCCATGTTGAAGACTTTTTATAATAGCAATAAGACAACTCTAGAGAGAGCCATCTAATATTAACTCCAGGGAGTAATCATCTAATCACAATCTGGGGGTGATTTGAAGCACTCATCTGGACCAAATGCCTCACAACACCCCAGGAGTGGTTTTATTGCATGATAGCAGTACCCCATTGAGCCTTATTGCTTAATTAAAAACAAATTCCCAAGTAATTTTTTTGCTTTTCCATAAAAACACAGTAGTACATAGCATGTATAAAACATCCATTAAATGATGGTAGATGCAAATTTACATTGTGAGATACAATCCGTTTCTTTACCACTTGGGGTTGAAGTTAAATGTAAAACCATTTCCTATAATCTGTGCACTGCTGTGTTTAGAGAGTAATAAATATGGGAAAGAGAGGTTCATTGTAGGATGCCTTGTTTTTATTAAGTGATATGTTTGGTCCCTTACAAAGGAATTCAAATTCTCATCCATCCTGCAGACACAGGAGTCAGTCATCAGTGTGGCCTTTTCTGCTTCCTCCTGGAGATTTCCTCAGCTTGCATCATTTCAGGGCAGCACTTCACAAGAATGCTGTCCTTGTGTCTGGAATTGCCGTGGCTCTCTGAGCAGAGAGAGCACGAGCGGTGCTGGTGCTGTGTTTGTGATGGTGCAGCACACTGAACAGCTGGTGCCCGTGTGTCCTTTGTGGGTTCTGCAGTCTAACAGGGATTGAGCCTGGTAGGTTCATGCACTTTTGGTGGTGTTGCCCACAGCTGACCTCAGCCTGCACTGGCTGCGTAGCTGAGATGTCTCCAGGTCCTGCAGTTTCACTGGGAAAGCTGCTACAGCTGTGGCTGCTCTGCAAGGGGCCAGACTGCAAATGGGAAGAGTGCAAAAGTCCTTTTAGTTTCCGTAGAGGAATGCCTGGGCTCCCTTACACCTCTCCAGAGTGCTTTCATAGCCCCGAGGACTCTGAGTGTTGTTTACATGTGAAAGGAATAAGATGAATGTGTTCTTACAAACAGAGAATCTCCTTGTAGATAGGGCCAGGGACTTAGAGATAGGGAAGTAACAGAAGAAACCATCAGTTCTAGAAAATGTTACTCTTGACATGGACTGCTGCTCAGCCAAGGCCGTGTTCGATTCCTGAACTTACAGAAAAAGAACAAAGGTTTAATAGAATTATGAATAGTTTTTTGTTAGAAAAGAAAAAATAAAGGGGGTGCATATTAGAGAGGGACATGGAGTCAGCAATTCGGGGAGTCTGTACATTCTAAGTACCTCAGACAATGGGGAAAGAGAGAGGATGATGTGTCCAGGAACTTAGGATAAAAAGGGGGCTGCATGCTCCAACAGTTTGAGAGACCCCACGGGAAATGCCCCATGGCCTCTCCTTTTATTCAAATAAGGTTACAGGACTCTTCTGTCTCCTTTTTGGACATGAACCTCTGGCACTGTGAGTTTTTCCGCACACATGTTACAGGCAGAGGAAGCAAATCCAAGTTTTTAAATATTTATCTGAAAATCATACAGGGAGTGATGTAGCCACTGCTCAGAAGTCCTAGCTGCCAAAGCTGTAATTGGGCTTTTGGCCACTGCACTGAAATAAATGGGGGCAAAAAGGGTTGATGTGACGTTTTCTTCAGATTTGTTGCTTGGGTTGCCTTTAACTGATAATCTTGCAAGTACAATTTTAAAAATAAAAGCTGAGAATTAGTAGCGACTATTATTCTGGTTGTTCCAGATGTTGGAGCCTTCTCGTGGTATCTACAAGCTCAGGACAGAGGATGACACTTGAGTTAATCTCTCCCATTGTGGGCCCCACACAGTGTTGTGCATATCGCTCTGGTTTTCCCTATCAAATGGTGGTTCCCCAAGGAAGCAATGTGTGAGTATCTACTGCTGATAGGTTGTAGCATTTGGGGTTGTAAAGGCAGTGTGCTTTATCCCATACTTAGATTTTGTAAAAAAATAATATTGAGGGTTCTTTTTTTGTGAACACTCTGATAGAATGCTTTTCTGACCTCATTTTTAATGTCCCATTAGAGAGATGTTAAATGTTGTGGTGGAGGATTTGTTATAAAGAGGTTACAGCATTGTACTGAGAAAACGGGTGAGAGTAAACTATTGCCTGCTTCTGCTGCCTGAGAATGGTCTGAAAGAGCAGCAAAAAGAATAATTAAACCTGTGTATTTAAAACAGTTCTGTACTAACCTGGGACATTGCCATGTCAGAAAAGGACATGAAAGGATCTGACAGTGTTCTTGAACAATAAACATTTTTACCTGAAAGATCTCTGCTGGCATTATTAGGAACACCATTATTTTGCTTTGATCTGGCTCTCAAGGACTGGCTGCTCATACAGCTGACACAGAGCAAGCAGCCAACAAAGGCAAGCCCTAATGGACTTTAATACGTTTAGTGAAGGGTTTCTCTTCCTATCAGATGTGTGTCATTTTACAAAGGCCGCTTTCATCTCCATGTGCCAGGTGAAGGTGGCTGGGACCAGCACAGCCCTTGGCTAAGGGCAGGGTTTAGCAGAGTCCAGCCCTGCCCTGCCCAAGGTGGAGCTGCTGGGGGTGAGCAATGCTCCCTGGCTGCCCTGCCTGTGCAGCAGCAGCAGCCCCGGGCACTGCTGCAGCCTGGATGTTGCACAGGGGATGGTTCTGCTTCAAAACCTACTTGCAATAAACCCCCAAACAGACAGTGGGAGATACCCTACCATGGCTGGGTTTTGGTTTTGTTTTTTTTGGTTTTTTTTCAAGTAGGTTTTGAAGCAGAACCAGGGGTTTATTGGCCTGCTAGGGTGGGCAAAGGCACACACTGCTCACATCAAATACCTGCCTTACTCTGACTGCAGCAGTGCTGAAGAGTTGGCAGAGAACCGACCTAGCCTGTTCTGCCATCTGAGCACATGCTTTAGGACACAGAATAAAAATGGTGTTATATCTGCCTTTATTGAAGATGAGGAGTTTGGATTCTTATGTTGATGGTTCTGGGATTTTTATGACTCCCTTGAAGAGTACATCCTTCCACTGAGGAAATTAAAAGTGTGATATTTTAGCTGTTGAAAATGCCTGGCTTAGTTTGGTTCTGTTTCCCGATTTCATTTTGACGTGGTAGGCAATTCAGAAAATATATTTGCAGCAAGGAAAATGGAGTTGTTATGGAAACCTCTGAGCGAGGCAGCTGACACAGGGTAAGGCAGGCACCAGATTCGCTGTACACACAGACACACTAAAACAGCAAGTTCATGTAAGGTAAGGGAGCAGTTTCTAGGCACTGTCTGCTTCATGGGTGGGTTTTCTGGCACAGGAGAAAAAAAAATCACTTCAAAACTGTGAGCATGTGGCTCCATCTTCTGGTACCAAAGCAAAGTCTGTTGCTCTGGATATAGACAGAGGTGCGATTTCTGTATCATTTTTATGTTAGCTTCTACAAAAGAACAACAAAACCAGCAGCAACAATAATAAGAATAAATTAAAACACCTGTGCCCCAGAGCCAAGCTACGAGTTATCCGTGTAGTTTTCCTGAAGCTACAAACCATTCTGCTGCATGGGAGGAAAACTGCCTTTTGAAACATTCTCTTAGATGTTTATCCCCCGAAGTGGCTTGTCTTCTAAAGCATGATGGTGCTCTCCTGTGTGAAAACAGTGTTTGCTCAGCTCTCCCAGTGAAGCCTCTTGCCTGGGTAGGTGCTATTCCTCTCTCCTGCTCATGGATGTAGATGTATTTCTTTGTTTCCCTCCGCAACAACATCTTTGGCAAAGTAGCTGAAATTCATGATGCATCCTCATGGAAATGCTGCCTGGGTAGAAGCAGGAATGAATGGCTCTTGGAGGTAGACTGCCAGAAGTCAAAAGAAAATAAAGCTGTTTTATTACTTCACCAAACAGTGGATGTTATTACAGCGCATATTGCGCATGCTTAATTGAGCTTGATTACTCAATCTGTTCACCTTAGTAACTCGTTTTGGTTTAATCAGAAGTAAGTCATTGTTCAAAACCAGGAGGTGTTATCACTTGCTGGGTAAACCTTGTGCTTTCTAAACACTCCTAAAGAATTGCTCCAACTTTGTTGCTTTGGAACAACACCCAACACAACAAATCAGAACAAAAGGTAATTATCTTGTGGCAGTGCTGTCCTAAAGTTGTTGTTTGCAAGTCATTGCAAACAGGAGGCACTGCTCTGTAAATGCAAAATTAAAAATATGGACCATGTGTTTTACTTGGTTTAATTCTGTGTACATATGTAAGTATGTTCTTTTTTTCATCCCCTGGGTAGTGAGCTTAGGGTAAAGGGACCCCAAATTCTTTGTATAAGGCACTAGTTTTCAATCTAAACTACTTCATGGCTGAACTGTGACAGTGAAGGTGAGGGAATATAAATTTAATGGCCCCAGTGCTTGTGCCACTCTAACATCACTAGCACAAGTGATGAGTTATTTGCATGCAGCATTTACCCATGGGGAGGGTCGTGTGGAGACCTGCTTGGAAAGAGTGCATTCCTGTATGGCAGGGAATCACATCACAAAAATCATTCCTAAGGTAAGTATTAACCAAGGCTTCCCATCACAGCCTCAGCAGCAAGGCTGTGGATCAAAATGAGGTGGAACAAACCTTCACTCTTCACTGTGGTGCTTTTAAGGCCCCACACAGAGGGAAGCGTCTTAAATGGCCACAGATTGTGCTGAGAAAATACAATTGTAACCTTCATAGCTGACATTTAGTGTTTCCAACCTGACCCTGAGGCTGAGATACACTGGACTTCCCCTTGGCACTACCTGAAGTTTTCTCTTGAGGCTGCCTCCAGTTCCTACTATCTTTTTTCCCTTCTCCCTATATTTAACCTTCAGCTTCATCCTGCTTAATTGGTGATTCCAAGGTCTAATTTCTAGGGTCTCTATCTCTCTCCAGATCCTGTGAATTATTCAAAAGGGATCTACTCACCTTTCTGAAAGATGCCACAAGGGTAGCTCCTGTCACTGACATTACCAGTAAATAAATACTACAGACCTCTTTTATTAGGAAGTACAAGCCCACAACAAATCCTGCCCAGAGTGTTTTTGATAAATCAGATCTTTTGCAGACATCTGGAGATTGCATTTGCAAATCCCCAGCCAGCTTGTTTTGTAGTCATTGTTACCATAATTCAGGTTAATGTTGTTGCCACTTTTTACTTGCTAAAACACATGTGGTGCTTTATTGCTTAAGAAAAAAAAAGTGGCTGCCTTGGAACAGAAGTTCTTTTAAAACCCATCCTGAAAGTTTGCTGTTTGGAGAAACAAATGTCAAATCAATTGTCCTATCTTTGAATTGCCATTCTGAAAATGGAAGCTGTGAAAAGAGATTACTTGGGTTCTGCGATGGGGAGAGCGTAAGAACCTGGACTGAGAATTATGTACCAACAGAGACCTAAAATAACAAGTGGAACAAGTAAACTTTTAGCTTTTCCTGTAAAGATTTGCTTAAAAAATATTAGATCCCAAGTGAGAATGCTCATGCCAAGTTTTAAATCTCATTTGAATTTTTATAGCTGTTATAATCTCTGATATATAACCTTGGAAATAGGGTCTCATAACAGAAATGCCGAGTCCCTTGACTATTGCCTCGCAAAAAAGAGTTGCTGGAATAGGCTGCAATTCTGAGACAAGTTTGCAAGGCTGGCTTATGTCTGCACATCATCATTCAAATGGGTCTAAGCTGGGCTCTTCACATTATTTGAGGTTATTTGTGTGTACGTGATCAGCCGTGTGCAGTTGTTCCAGTAATGTCAGCCTTCCAAGTATAACAGGCACGATCCAGCACATCCTTATCCATGGAAATGTTGCCACAGGGAGAGGCTTGGCGCTTGGACATGCTGTCAGCAAAAGTAAAGAACAGCTTATTTTCTGTTTTGCTCTCCTTATTCCTCTGTATTTCTGCACAGAAGAAATGGAAGTTCCCAAGGAGCCAAAAGGATTCCACATGCCGGTGCTCTTTTCCCTCTCATTATCATACGCTTGCAATCAAACTCTAATTTTTGAAATAAAAAACCTGCAGGATTCTTTATTGGGACTATTAAACCTTCAATCTTCATTATTTAGGACGGCTACTTACCTTTTACTCAAAGAAGCCATAATGCAACTGCTCCTATAAAAACTATGGAAATGGCTACTGTGGCAGTGAGTAGATTTTCCTCCGTGTAAAATAATCTTCTGTGAGTAAGACATAACTATCATTCACATTAATTAGGCAGCCATATAATGGGGTGTTCAATAGCTATTACATCATTTAAATTCTTCAGTGAGCACCTCAGCCACCCAAGAACTATCCAGCTGAACATTTCTGAGTCCATAATTTTGAAATAAACCTGTGGAGGAAGAATATGCATGGCAGAGTGTTGCAGACAATTTCACCGAGAAAAAAAAATTAATTTTATTCAGATTTATGGAATTATTTTACCATTTACAAGAAGTGCATAATCCTATTCTTCCCTCCCTCCCAGAATAATAATGCTATAAAGTGGAGTCTATTTTGGGGCCGTACTGTGTGTTCACCAAGGAATGGCCAAGGGGCTTGTATTCAGAGGCCAGTGGTGGCAGCTGGACGCACACACGCAACAAGCACATTTCCCTAAACATTCTGTTATAAACCTGGGGCCCTGGAGCCACAAGGCTCAGCTGAAAAGCTCTGACCCACAGAAAAGTGACTGCAGTCATGCTTGAGGCTTTGGTTTTGAAGTCTTTTGCCCTTAACAATCATATGAGCCCTTACGCATTTATATTCAACTTTGGTTATTGATTAAAAACTTTGAGGTGAAGCCGAAGTTCTTTGATTAAGATATTATAATTAATGTTCTAACTATGTTATTACGTATTTTCGTACCTTTTAAGATTAGTTCCTCAGTCAAAAGTATGTACATATGCCATGAGAGTAGAAGCTTATTCTGAGACGTGAAAGAAATTAAAGGCTGAATTTATTAACTAATACAGCAGGAAGAGGTTTCTATTAACAGGTCTGTATGTAGGTCTTTAACATGCTGTTCAGATGCCTAGAGAAGGGAATGGTTATTAGAAGACTGGTCAGTGGCTGAAAGTATATGAAGGTGAGCATTTGTTATGGGGAACGGGCACATGGAACTGTTGTGGTAAGGGGCTGAGAGCTTGCCCTGTTCAGATGAAATCAGGACCACCCTGGTTTTGAGAAAATACTGATGCTGTTTCCTGAAAGCATGGTCTGGATCAGAATTTTATGCTCTCTCTACTCTAAAACACTGGATGAATTGAATGTAGACTGTTAACATCAGCTACGTGCTGCTGTTATTTCAGTGATTCAATACAATTTTGTCAGAGTCACAGATGGTTTGTGAGGGTTTCCACTGTATTGCTGTCTAACCCATTTTTTAGAGGAAAAAAATGTAATATTCTCCCCTCAAAGAGAATATTCCATGTGTTCTCTTGGCCGTGAATTGGAATTTCAAACATTTCCTACAATTAATTATTTTGAGGTTTCAAACAGAAATTACAGAATTTTTGTTTTTCTTTTCTTGCTTAAGTGTTCAAAATTCAGTAACTGAATTGCTTACAATTGTTTTAGTTCATATTAGTTATAAATATATGTACACAGTAATAGGAAAGCAGAAATGTATGTAAGGTAGTGAGACATTGTTCACTGTTGTTCATTATTCCCTGGTTAGTGAGAGTTTAGGTGTAAAAATCGCTACAAAAAACATGTCTCTGCTGAGTGCGATCCAGAGTTGGAACATATGAAGGACAAAGCCTGTTAGAGGCAGCTGTTATTAGTTCTCCAATTTTCCAATATTAAATCCATTATTTACTGTCTCAGCCAATGAAGAGATGGAGAATGGCCATGAATGGGCAGGGGAGGACAGGTGAGCCGTCACTTTCATGTTTCCCAGTTTCTAAGGAAGTTCCTTGACAAGCCCTGGGGAGTTTAATGTGTTCTAGGGAAAAGTGACCACAGAGCCCTGCACAGAGCCCATCCCAGGTGGGATGGGGGCTGGTTGATTTGCTGGGGGTTGGGCAGTGATCCCAGCTCTGCAGGGTGATTCAGCTGCAGTGAGTTATGGGGCTGTTTGGAACACCTGGAGGCATTGCTAAAAGGCTTCTCAGGTGATTTACCAGCCACAGTAAAGGATCCTGGATACCTGGGCTGTTCTGCTCTTGTTTATTTGTCACCTGTCACTCTGTGCCACTAGCCTGGGATTACTTTGAGGAGCCCTTTGACATCTCCTGGGCACTCTTTGCTGTAAATAATGAAAGCATTGCTTTTAGCAAGGCACTGCCAGGCAGTGTTTGTTTTTGTGGCTGCTGATATAGTTTAAAAAATGGAAGTGCCAGTAGCTATGGGAAGTTGTATCGTGCTCATCTATGTGTCCAAATGGTAGAACATGTTATGTCCTTCACAGCACAGTGAGACATGATAGTGCCTAATTCCAATTTGTATGGCATCCCCATTAATGTCTCTTTAAGCCCTCCATTAAAGGCCCTTAATGTTAATTAACTGGACTATGCCAATAAAGTTCTATTAGCTTCCCCCTATTAATTTAATATTATAGGCATTTAACAGATGTCTTAATTAGATGTTACACTGAAGGCTACGAGCAAAATTAAAACTAGGTCATTGTCCTGAAAAGAAAGTTTCTGCTATGATTTATGGTTTCCACGGCTTTGTTTGTTTTTCCCTCTGACCTCTTAAAGGAAACCAAGAGATTTAATTTTAAAGAATGTTGAAAGGAGTAATGGGTGCAAGGTAGAATAACAACTTATGTCTAACAACTTTAACACATACTGTTCTTACTTCTCAGATAAAAATTCTCATTGGTGTGAAATGACTACTTCCCTATATAAAATATCTTTAGCAGAAACACTGTTTTCTTCATCTCAAGGGCAATACTTCACAAAATTGCAACAAAGATTTTGATTTCTGCACCGACTGCTTCTACATCCTGATTCCAAAGGGTCTGTTCTTGAAAACCAGTACTGCCCACATTGTGACTTCATCCATTCAGGGATGGTGAATGTGGTTTGTGTCTGAGGGCTCATGCCAGGGAGTTGCAGCTCTCCCAGCAACAGGTCCAGAAAGGAAGTGGGAGCTTTGGAGGCCAGTTAAGTGTTTGTGTAGGACTGGGGGTGGAGGTGGTGACGAGCTCCGCCTCTCTCCTGGCTCCTGTGCCCTGCAGCAAGAGCTCGGACTGCCCTCCCTACCCCAGTTACTTGGCTTTGGGGTGTGATTATGGGAGGAACAGCTGTGTTCTATTTAAGGAAATTACCCTGGTTGGCTACAAATGCTTGAACAGTGACAGGGAAAAACTTTTCCTAGGTACCAGTCTTTCATTTGATATTGAAATTGATTAAAAGCTTCTGAAAACTACGCTTATAACAAAACCACCACAGAAGCACTTTTGTAACAGAAAAATGTTAAGCGATCTAAATACAGGGGTCACTTCCACCTCCCAAACATGTCAAACCTTCCTAGTCAATGAGAGACTGTAATCTGGGCAATCAAAAATGAAGTATAAAGTAACAAATATAAAAGGGGCTGAGGATACATGAAGCACAATAGCTCTGTGGACAGAGGTTAAACATAAGGCAATGCTGTGGGTAATTGAAATACAAGATTGAATGGGGGTCACTTCCATCTGTGAATATCCAGCTTCAAGTGCTTCCCTCTTACGTGTTCCCTGCACTCTGCCATGACAATGTGTATTTATTGATACAGACATACCTGAAACATTAACCTGAAAGTAGCAGGGTGTTAGTGAGCACTGGGGGGCAGATGGCTCTCAGGGCTGTATGACACGTTTGGTATGGTTACATTTCACACACCTGGTATCTGTAACAGTATCAACCCCAGGGAAGGAGACACTCAAGGTAAAACCTGTCAGCTGAAACAATTTGCTTGCATGTGCTTGCAGCAGGCAAAAGATGCTGATGCTGGCCCAGGCACAATGATTACAAAGAGCAGTTGTCATTACCTGCAGTCTCACTGCCAGCATGTAACAGGCAGCTAAAGCCCAATTTATACAGAAGGCAACAGTAACATTTATTAGAGAGCTACAAAATGTAATTTTCACTGTACAGATTTACAATTATACACTGAAACAGAAGTCAAGTAATTAATACTAATCACTCAACTTTAATAAAAGCCAGAATATTATATACAAATAACAAAATAGACACAATCAATTTCAACAATCTGAAAGACTGCTTAAAGACAGCAGATACTGCTCATTCTTCAGTAAGAAGAAATGCTTTATAAATATTTCACATGGCTGTTGCTTTCTCCATCTGCCAGGAAACCTGCTCTTTGAACTGCAGGAAAACAGCAGACATTTCTGTGAATGCTTCTGACTTTCCATGAAATCATAGGTCAATAGTTCCTTTCAACTTGAATTTTTTTGCAGATCGCTCACTTGCTCTGAGCAGGAACTTGCTTCCATAGATGTAGGAAATGAATCCATCAAGCTCCAAGCTAAATACGTTGTTAAGTTTGGGAACAACTGAAAATGCAAAAAGACACATACTGACCAAAGTGGACTAATGCAAATCTCTGTTACGGAAATATACTGACATACTAGGAGATCTTATTCATCTGTAGATTTAAGCCTTGACACATTTCAAGGTTTTTATACTTTATCAAGAGAAGAAAAATAACCCAAGCCTCCAAATTTTGGAGTTACCAAAGTTAGTCCTCTTACAGGAGCATACAGTTAAGTGCTGCACTTTTAAAAAATTGCTCATTTCTAATGAGATGTGTTTTTGGTAAGATATTGGGCTGCTGGGTGGTGACTTCTGCCACTCTATGCAAAGAGCCAAAAACACTGATATAAACCAGTGTACTCAAGAGTTGCAAAATGAAGAGTGTGTTCAGGGATTTTTTTATTATTCAAGTCACGAAAAGAACTGAAAAAAAATGTTTTATATACCTTTTAACTTGTCCTCTTTAGTGATAATTTTGAAGACGTGTTTATATTCCTGTAGAATGATTCCCGTTATCCCAACATAAGAGGGGCACTTTGATTTTGTAACTGAAAGAAGTATGTATTAGAAAATTTCAGACGTTTATTTGCTCTTCTCCTGTTGCCTCATGATTTTAAAAATTAGTTTGTGATATTCTGAAATAATGCAGTTACAGTAATCACTGGTAAAATGTGTAGTTAACCTTTGCAACCAACAACATGATTTTCAAGAGTAGTTGTAAAGCAATCAGCATTTTAAGGAGAGAAATATGATCTCAACTATGTGATTCTAGAGTTAATGATACTGAAAGGAATTTAAAAATAAACACGTGAACTACTTAAGTGAAGTTAAGCACTACTTAACTTCAGATGATGTTATACAAGCAAACAAACAGAATACCTGTAACAATGGCTCCATGGAGATCAGCTTTTAGCAGCTTGCCCTGAATCATATGGGGTTGCCTTGAAGAAGAGAACAGGATCAAAGAGGAGGGAAAAAAATCACACGAACTGTCAGGTTTACAAAATGTTACCATGACTATTGTAATCATGGTCAAAGCTTACAGAAATAGTACTTATCAATTAACTACAGAGTTTTAAGCAGTAACTCGATAAAACTGGAAGTATCTACTGTATAAAACCCAGGCTAAATTTAAAATATGTCAACATACGCATCGGGTTTGAGTCCATGGCACAGGTCTCTGATGTACTGTTTCCAGAGCTCATGGAGTGGGAGAAAGATGGCATATCTGCAGTAAGAAAAGATAAAAAGTATTATACAAAACTTAGTTATTAAAAAATCCATTGGTTGATTACTGAAGTAGTCTGCATTTCCACAGAGTTAAGACTGACATTTGTAAGTTACATAACCTTAAGCTACCCTGCACAGTGACCCACTCCAAACAGCTGGTTTACTTTATAAAACAAGCACAAAGTATGCTGCTCTCTACCAACCCAAAACAGTCATGTGTTTTAGAGAATCAGGCTAAGACTGAAGAGATTTCTACTTCTTTTTCTACTCTTTTATCTCCCTGCTTACTCTGTTAGCAAAGCTGGGGCTTCATTCAACATGATCAATTCAAGGGCCCTTATGCAGAATTTTGACTCTCCGGTCACAGACAGTCCAACTCTGAAAACTGAAACCACAGGGGATTGTGTTTGGCTTTGATTTCTTGTCATATTTAGGCACACAAAAGGAAATGAACAAAAATGAATCTTGCCCCTATACAGACAAGAGAACTCTTTTCTCACGGTGAAATGCCACAAGTGTGGCAAGGAGTGTTTCAGACTGACTTTACATAATGAAGGGTTCCTATCCACAGACATGTGGTGATGCTTTTATATACTTTTGATGTATTTCCACTTTACTACACAAAGAAGACATTCAGGGTCTTACCTTTGCTGTTCAGGTTCAATTTCAAACAGACGCAGCTCTCTCCTCTGCTTGGCAGTAAAACCTTTTGTCTTCTTCCTCTTTTGCTTGGTCTTTTTTGGGGGATAATGCTCAAGGACTACAGCTTTCCGAGTTAACATATCCTGGATAGCTTCATCCTTCATTTTGGGCATGCTACGCTTCAGGAAGGCATGTACAAATGTCTTGGCTTTTTCTGAGCCCTGGGGCTAAAGACATGTGAAAGGACACTTTAAAATAGTACGTTTTAATTAAATTAGAACTTGCTGCTGACTAGTGGTTTTATCAAGTCGGCAAAATTTCCACGGGAATGGGAGATCTTCCCGTCAGCGCCAGTGGAGGGAGATGTTCCCACGCTGAAGGCCCTGCGCGCAGTGCCGAGCGCGGGCACAGCCCGGCCCTCGGGCCCGGCCCGGTGTCGGACTCACGTTTTGGAGAAAAAGCCCTTTTTTGCATTTCGTTTGAAACGCCGAGTTCCGAGCGGGATTTACAGGGGAAATCGGGGATCCAACCCTTCGGTGCCTAACGGGGTTTAAAGGACCATGTAGGAGTGGGAATCGCCAGGTAACCTCCCCCCCC
>VZRV01000329.1:299365-332532 GCA_013398115.1 Falcunculus frontatus
TTTCCTTTCCTTTCCTTTCCTTTCCTTTCCTTTCCTTTCCTTTCCTTTCCTTTCCTCTCCTTTCCTTTCCTCCCCTCCCTTACCCTCCCCTCCCTTACCCTCCCTATCCCCTCCCTATTCCCCTGTCCCTCTCTCTCCCCTCTCTCTCCCTGTCCCCTCACCCTCCATGGCGCCGCGGCGCAGCCGGCGCGGAGTGATGACGTGTCGGGCGCGCCTGCGCACAGCGGCGCTCTCCGTGCTGGCCACAAGGCGGCGCCGCGGCAGCCAGCGGGCTCCCGTGAGGGAAGCTGTTCTGTTTATCTGCTGTTATTTACTGCTCTTGTACGAAGAAATTCTCTCTTCTGGGAGACGCTGAGCAGAAAATATTTCACTTACTACCATGGAGGAATTTATTTTAAAAAAGCCCTGGCAATCACATCTTCTGTGACACAGGCCGCCTCATTTTCTGTAGTCATTCACCATTGGAGCCTGGACACACGGAGTACACAAGTCTTTTGTTGGAGTATTGACGTGTTAGTGTCCTTCCCATCGTAACAGCGGAGTCTGGACACTCGTGATGGGCAGCCTGACCACGTCAATCCCCACTTCTCTCTCATCCTGCAGTCACTCCTACCACAGCTGCTGAGATAGACATTTCCACCTTTCCATCCTGCAGTCTCCTCATCTCCCACTTTTGTTCCCTCATTTGTTCTGGAAATCTCTCCCAGGATTTACAAATGTGGTATTGGAGCCAGCCACCGTCCAAGCTCTGGGGGCCATGGCAGGAGCAGGTCCTCTCTGCCCTTTCCAAAGTTGCTGCTATCCTACTTACCTTGGTAGGAGCAAGAAGTTTTTTCCTAGTCCCATCCAGTCCTACAGGGCCTCTCCAGCCGTAGCCCTGGCTGCCACTGCAGGCAGTGCCTGGCTCTGTTCTCAGAGGGTGACAGTGTGTCAGATCTGTGCCTGGAACTGGAACTTTCCAAGAGGAAAGAGGCCCTGATGTGTCAGAGCATGTAAACCTCACAGTGAGTGGCATCTTCCTATGTCTTGACCTTGACTGCTAAAAACGTGAGGGCTGATTTTAACTGAAGTCCTGCTCACTTACAACACAGAAGTGTCTTGAAACCAGAGTGGCCAATTCCTTTTCCTTGCCAGCCCAGTCCCAACTCCTGCAGTCCTCTGCTCAGGCATGATTGCTCTCCAAATACGGAAGAGATTTATAATCCTTGTCACATGGCGATATTGGCTTAGCAGATAATTAAGCACTGTTTGGTAGAGGATATTTGGGGAGGGAGTTACTGAGGCAGGGTATAGGAAACACGATGATTTTGTTGAGTGCTGCTGTGGGGCACAAAGGTACTAAAGTGATCCCTAACAGGGAATGAAACAGTAGATCTCTCTGGATGCGTGTAAAGGAGAAAGGGCCGGTCTCTGCAGAGTATTAAGCATGAACAGCAGCTGGTTTGCATCACAGACCAGTTAAGTACGTTACCACAGCAAGTGGATCTCTTGGTTTTACAAAGCATGGACTCCTTGAGTTGTCATTGCTACTACGAGAAGATCAATTTTCATGAATGGAGTACCAGGATAAGTGCTATGGGTCTTTAGGGCCGTATGAGTGCTCCTTCACTGGATTTATGCTGCAATTCTTAGGGCACTTCAGGGATTAATAGTCAAATCAGTGTTGGCGGTGCTGGTGTTGTAAATCCAATGATCCAGGCTAAACTGGTGCCTGGGGAAACCAGTCTCTTCCAACAGCTCTACATCTTCATTCCCCAATTTATCTTCAGATAAAATGTCTGAGGGAGCGAGATCAGCGTGTTAGTGTGTGTTCCAGCAAGAAGGCTCTGCATCAGAGTCGAGACTCACATCAAATAAACATGAAAAAGAATAGGTGAAGAAACCAAGAAACCACAGAATAGGCAAAGGCAGTTTGTAGATAAGAAAAAGAAGGCTCAGAGAAATGAGGAAAGATGGGTAAGATGTGAGTATAAAGTGATGTGGAAATATGCCAACAAAATAACTGTAATGCATGTTTCAGGATGTACAGCACCCTGTCTTAGTGTCTTAGAGTTTTGAAGCTTTTTACTTCAAGTATATCACCCGGGAACAGGTTCATAGTGATAAAATTCCCTGATATATATTTTTAATACCATGTTATAGGTGGCAACATTGGCATTTCCTACCCAATTAAATCTATGTGGCCTTATTTATTGCTCTCCAAAAATACTAACACTCCCCACACACCCATGCAAACCCCTTCCATGGACACAATCTACCTGTGTGCCCTGGGGAAGGATATTGCTGTACCTGTTGGGTCTGCTGAGCTGCAGGGATGGGCAAGAAACTGTGTGCAGACCAGGCTGGGGAACAGCAGTGACCTGGGAGAGCTGGGGGGCTGTGGAGCAATTACAAAATGAGCTTTATAGTGACAGGCGCAGAAAGCGAAAACTTGAGATGTGAAGTGACCAAAGACAGTAATTAAAAATATTTGTGTGACACAAATAGCAGATCAGTGATTTTTAATTAGAGTAATTATGAACTGAAGTGAGAGATGAGCGTGAAGTTAACTGGTGTGTGCAAAAAGTCAGTGGGCTGTAATCACAGTTACACTTTTGCTGACTGTCAGTAATGCAGGAAATAAATACCGTAATTCTCTAGAAGGACTGTCTCAGCAAGGATTTGAGCTCTCAAGATCAATATAGTTTATTCCTCTTGGCCAAATTGTATTAGCAGCTGAATTTGGTCCCTAGGGACATCTGTACTGGTGAAAATAATTTCCATTTAAAGCCCTCTGATCTGATTTCCTCTATGAAGATAGTACAGTTCCCACCTCCTTCCCATGGCTGTGCTGAAGCAGCATCCATCCAGTCTGTGTCAGCCCTGCCACCATCCCACCAGCTCCTGCCTGCACCTGGCCTTGGCATCCTGCTCCTGGCATCTCCTTTGGGCCTGGAGGAAGCTCCATGCCAGCAGTTTTAGGGCCCCTCAGCTGACCATACCCAACACACCTGTTCCCTCCCAGCACTGGCTGTGCAGCCAGGACCTTTCCAGGGAGTCAGTACTCGGGGTTCCCTGGAAAAACCTGTCTAGGAAAGGATCATGTCTGGGGATGGTGGTGGGTGGGCAGGGTTAAATCTGCTGTCCAGCCCGGTGGGTACATGGAGTGATTGATACGAGTAGCCTGAATTTTCATCTCATGTCAGTGTAGGTTTGCCAAAGGAAGGTTTGCAACATTTTTGAGTGTAAGTCCAAACTCTTGCATTAGGGACTTGGTTGACTGATTTTAGATTGCTGTGGCTGACTGATGAGCAGCATCTTTTGAAGTACCATGTAACCCTCAAATGTTTCTTTTCCATATATTTTTCCATTAATTTTTCTGCTTTATCAGCTCGCCCTTGACTCATGTATTGTCGTCATGTTCTGACCCCGCCCCAAGCAGATAAACTGTCCTCCCCAGCTGAAGGTTCATTATTTCCTTGCAGTCCTGGCTCCTTCTCATCTCAAATCGCAGCTGCTGCTTCAGGGCACGGACAAAAGACTGGCTTGTCTGTGCCTGACAGAAATAAGAAAGCACTCAGAGGCATAGTCCAAATAGATCTCAGTGGCACAGAAATCAGAAACAAATAATAATTCAAAAATGTTTTCAGGAAACCCCAATGATTTAATAGCTGTGTTTTAAAAAAACTGAAACAAGGCAGGTTTTTGGCAGGTTGTGCCCTGTCCCCACAGCTGCTCGCACTAGAGGGCAGCCCGAGACTGTCTATACTGTGCTGTTGGACTTCAGCTCACTGTTTCAGAGTAAAAAATAAAATTTAAAAAGTTTACAAATTGTGTCCTCTTTTGGAAGAAATGTGCCTGTTTGCAGCCTGGTTTAGCATACAGGACTTCAGTTCCCCCACACACCAACCTCTTCTGCATCACAGTATCAGGGAAAAGAGGATTTTGAAGGAAATAAATTTCACCACAAGTTAAGGAGGCCACTTTTTAAACACCAATATATTCTTATGTCAAAATAAGAGGCTATATCCGTCTTAAAATATTTAAAATATGGGCAACCCTAGAATACCTGGAGATAACTACTGCAAACTGCAAGTACCCAGCCTTGCCTCTCAGAGCAGCACTAAAATAGCAACACTTGCTCCCCAGAACAGTAACAAGCAGTCAGAAAAGCTGAGGTTTTGGCAGCTGACATTTGGTTTCCCTGCATGCTGGGATCACATATGATCCAAACACCCATCAGCATGACAGGCACCACTTCTGCTCCTGAAGAGCTTGTATTTACCAATTAATACCAGCATTCAGCATTCATGTATTATTCCATGACAGTCTGTCTCACAGTCATTACTTTTGTTATGCTTTGAGTCTTATTTTGATCTTGTTGAATATTCTGTTTTAAAACTTAATTAACATTGGCTTATGTGTGATAGGGATGTATGATGCAAAAATGAGGATTAAGAATAATAAATTAGAAAGTATTAATAGTCATTGGTGTTATAGCGGATTGACTAGTTTAATGTATTTCATTTGGTTTTGGTTAAATTACATAAAATTAACATAATTTATTAAAATTTGAAAATAATACAGATGTATTGAAAATAAAAGGTGTATGTTAAAATAATTTGTGTTTCACTGAAGCATCTTTTGCTGTGTTTCCCAGCAGGTGCTTAAATCAGAGGTAGGGGGAGGGCACCCTGCAGCTCAGGGGGCTCTGGCTGGGACCGTGGGCACTGCCTCTGACACCCCAACCCATGAGGGAGCAGGAGGCTCCAGCCACGCTGGGCAGTGTCCGCAGCCCAGCCACTTCCTGCACCACTCCCAGCCAGCCAGGTGCTTCCTGCCAAACAGCCACCATGCCTGGAGTTACAACTGGTATGAAATCCCAGGAAAGTTGAGTAGGTTCATTAATTGAACAGATAAAAATTTCTCATTTTTCCTCTGTAATGAGGCATCCTTCTCAAAAGCATCACTCTCAGCAAAGCCCTGTTCCTGCCAGACTTTGGAAGCAGCGTGCTGAGGCTGTCTGGAGTGAGCCATTCCTTTTAACACAGCAAATCTGCTTGTGCACCTCCAAAGGATGCAGTTGCTGAGTACACACAGGAAGGGCTCCTCTGCAGCACTCAGCTTCAGTCCCACTTGTTTGAACATGTCTGTCACAACACGCCAGCTCATGGGAGTGCTGCGCAGGGGACCTGTGTGTCTCAGGTAGTGTGACCCAGAGGAAAACAAGTGGGAACTATTTGTATGTTGAAACTGGTCTGAATGAGCCCCGTTGCCACAGTCAGCACCTGAACCAGCAGGGTCCTGAGCTGCTGCCTGAGGCAATGTGAGAGGAGAGCTCTAATTCCCAGCTGTTACGGAGTGGTGCATACTCACACAGGGTACTGCTAACCCATAACGCTGCCTGGGACCATGCTGCTAGTGCATGGAGGCAGCATTACTTTTATAACGTTCCTTGTATCTACACTGGCGTTTTATCAACCAATTATAGAGGCATCGGTGACTGTATAACGTGTGACCCAAACCATCAAGAGGAATTCAGCTACATCCCCCTCACTGGACTGCAGCGGAGGGCACTGAGCTGTGCTCAGGACTCTCTCAGCTTTTCCACTTGAAGTTTTCGTCCATGGGAGTGTGAAAATCAGCCACAGCGTCTGAGGGCTTGGACTCCCACTGCAGGCAGGGTCCTTATGAGCAGTGGTCAGCTGCTTGCACAGAGCTGGCGATGAGACTTTCGGTTCCCTGTCTGTAATCCCATTTCTTCAGAGCTGCTGGAGTGTGGTGGGGCAGTGAGGGGGTTAATGCTGCAGCAGTCCTTTGATAATTGAAAAAGAAAAAAGCTCATCCAAAGCTAACCAAAACAACCCCCTGTTTGAGGTCAGTGCTCTCGTAAGTGCCTTTTAAAGAAACAATAACCTGGTGCAATAGAAAATATTCTGTCCCTCTCTTCAGTAGAAATCTGATAAACCACGGAGAGAGGCAGGTGTCCAAGGAGATAAAAGTAATAAATGTGGCTGCAGTTCAGGAGTGAGTTAGGCTGTCAGGCTGGTAATTAAATGAAAGCCCTCTCAGGAAATGCTGGAAGCTAATAGATATACATGGAGATGCCAATTCATTTGCCTCAGCAATATATGTTAATTTTAGCATGGGATTAATTTATACATTTTGCAGTGGGACAAAATGGCAAGGGTGGGGGGGGGGAGCTTTCATCCTGACAGTGATTATTTCAGGTGGTAGAGATTATTAAGCCCCTTATACTTGTTAGAAACAGAACAGTGTGTGAAAATGGGAGAGAGAAAATGTTTAAGTACCTTCTCTAAACCGAATTAACGAATCACAGGCTTATACCTGACCCAAAGCGCACTTGCAGACAGCTGCCAGGGGCTCCTTGGCTTTCCCACAGCTCAGTAAGTACAGAGCCCTGGTTAGCAGGTAGCTCAAGTCACTCTGTGTTGCTGTGGTTTAAAGGATTTCTGAGAGTTACGTGAGTGTGAAATGAGGAGTGCTGCAGGGGTGGATCCCGCTGCAGAAAGAACAGCGGTTATTTGGGTCTACAGCATGCTCAAGGATGGATGCTCTGGCAAGTATACAGAGGAGCTGCAGGAAAGGACAGACTTGTATGTAAAAGCACACTGGGAGTCACTGAGAGAGCTGGTAGTCACCAAGAGCTGGTAATCTTCAGCAGAGGTAGTAGTGACCAACAGAGCTGTGTGTGCCATGCAGGCTTGGGGCAGTGAGCAAGTCTCTGCTCAGGACCCCGTCAGCTTTAGCCGTGTGGCACACACTGGCTACAGAGCTGCCCAGCTCCTTCTGGTTTGTGTTTGTCCTGTTCTGGAAGAAAACTAACTCTCAGGCTAAGCAGACATTGAAGTGGGGGAGATGTTCTCCTGAGGCAGAAGGCAGTGAGGATGCTGTGACCCAGCTGTGCACTCAGGAGGTGGGCGTTTGTGTGTTACTGTCCCTCTCTGAGGTAATTTTTGAACTTTGCATCACTTCAGTGCTATCTGTCACAGGCAGTGAGCTCTCATGTAACACCCCTGCAGCTCTCAGGTGCACAGCTGAGACAGAAGCACTGCTCCCAGGGCACACTGGGCCGTGGTGAGTCTGGAGCTGCCAGTGCCTGGGGTGGTGTCTGCCAGGGCCCTCCACTGCGGGCAACACCAGGTGCTGCTGGGGACATGAAACCAGGCCCTGATTTACATGTCCAAGTGTGGCATTAAGGGCTTGACTAAGGGTATTTTAGCACTGAAACACACACTGCAGCACAGCAGGCTTCTTTCTAAAAAAAGCCCTCTGATCTGTAGAATTACCAGCATTGAGGCAGCAGAAGCAAAGCAGATTTCCCTTTATTTTCTTCTGCCTTAGAGGAGGAATATTCACTTGCCCTTCAGTATGATTACAGCCCATTTACCAACACTTCTTTTTTTTTTTTAATTTCAGACCCACATTTTGGAACAGTCACAAGGTAGAAGTGTTTCTTTTCAGAGCCTGGAGCAGTCAGCACAAGGGTAAAGTTTATTTAACAAAAAGAATAGTTCCAGATGAATACATATTGTGAAATTACAGGTCCATTTAAAGCAAAATAGAAATGGTTGTGGGTCAGGGAAAGAAGATAATGACATCTGCAAAGTGCATCCAGCAACTGTCTTCAAATTTAAAAGTTTTTTTATAGGATGTTTTTTCTTTTCTTTTTGTAATTATGCAAAATAATAGAACAAAAAAAAAATGTACTAGATGCTGAAAGCAAGGCCGAGGCTTGCTCAGGGATTGCAAGTAGAGGCATTGTAAGTGGTGTCTCAAAGCTGACTGATTTCAGAGTTATGGGCTCTGTCTTTCCAGGATGGAGGTCTGTGTCCTTCCTGCCCACACATGTGTAAGGGATGTCCTCCCAGCTTGGCTGGCCAGGGCAGGACCCTGAGGGACCCCACGAGGGCTGGCCCTGGCTGCACACTCCTTGCTTTACAGCCATTTCCCTGAAGCCACAGAAGTCACTTCAATCGTTTTTGTTCCAGACTGGAGCTGTCAAAATCCATGCTCTGTATGAGAAAGAGAGTTGTTACCCACTTTTGATATTGGTACTTTTAGCTGCCTCTTGCCACTCTTGCTACACAGCCTGGCTGCTGTGTCTCCTCCCAGGCTCTGCTGTAGTGTCCTTCTGCCCCTGCTCCAAGGGCTCTCAGTGTTTCCTTAACACTGGGAGGTGAGCTGGGAACAAACACAGGAATATCCTGGAGGTCTTACCAGCATCAGCCCTGTGTGTTGTCCTGCTGCTGCCACGAGCTGTGCTTTAAAACCAGCTGAGCCCTCCCACATGGCGGTGTGATTTACTAAACCACTAAGATATTGGGTCAGCCTTGTAAATCATTTTAATTATTTCACTAAACAGGTTGTGGAAATAGATCAATAGAAAATATGGCATTTAGGCTTACAGTGCTGTGCATTCATTATGGGAAAGGAATTATATTAACTGATTTAGGAGCTAATAATAACTGAAAATAACAATTTAATGGAAGCCTTCCAATCCTGCACTTTCAAAGCAGGATACAGCTATACGCAGTCTACTCATTTTAATCTCAGTCAAGTATTCAGAGCAATCTTTTGACTCTCAGAGAAATGTCAGTCAAGTACAAGTACTTGGAGACTTTCAGCATCCCATAAATTACATTATAATAAAATCAAAACAAAGAAACTGTCAACAACCATTTTTACATACTGGCAGGGTCACACAAACCAGGCACATGAAAAATAAGAAAATATATTGCAATCTAACAAAGTGAAAGGGTTGCACAGCAGGAGCTATTTTCCTCTTGCAGTTTGTATTTCTGTGAGACCGTAGTTTGTGCTGCTGAGCTTGAAGGACACTTCTTTCTCTAAAATACTGGGGTTTAATCTCAAACATCTTAATAATAAATATATGCTATAATTCTGTGAATATATACTATATATATATGATTTACATATGCAAGGAGACAGGGAGGAAAACGAACCAGAAAAACCTAATCTCACCTGTGCAGCAAAAGCCAGGTCTCACCATTCACTAGTTGGGGGTCAGCACTGCTCTGTTACAATTATTTTACTATAGCTGAACTTAATTTGGTATGCTGTGTCCTGGTTTTTTTAATGCATGCATGACAGTCATCTGTGCTGCTAAAATATTTCCTCCTGAAATAAGCTGTACATTGTGACTCTTTAATGCCTTATTGGCCATCGAGTAACTGCTGAAGCCAGCAGCAGGACTGTGGGCAGAATTCGAGCTGCTATCAGATAGTGCCCCTGTGTCAGGCTGGTTTGAAAGCCTGCAGCCTCCTGATAGGCAGTTGTCACACCAGCTATCTCCATTTTGCTTTGCAGGCAGAGTTAAGCTTTCCTTTAAGCCCTCAGGCTAGATAGCTTTGGAATTATGCTCTTCATCACACCCCAATTAGCTAGGGATGCATGACAAAACCCGTTATCGATTCGTTTAGTTGGGAAAACACCTTATTTTGCTTCTTGGTTCAGCACGTGAAGAAAAAACACACACCCTTTTTCTCCACTGAGAAAAGCTTGTTTTAGAGTGAAACTTTGAGCTGTGTCAAATCATGCTGCTCCTGCTTATTTACCTGTGTCCTTGAGCGCCATCCGGCATTTTTGGGAATGCTAAGTGTTGCTAAAATAGAAATAAATGGCTTCAGCGTGACCGCAGAAGTTGCTGAGCACATTCCCCGTGCAGGCCGTGCAGCACGTGTGTCTCCTGGTCCTGAGCCCCAGAGCAGGTGAGATTGTTTCCCCGGGTAAATGGTCCCCAGGGCTCCCCACATCGCCTCCCCCTCTCATTGTTTTGCAGTTGCACTCCCGGCTGTAAACAACAAACTGGACGGATGTTTTTCCCAAGCCCTGTAAATGCCAGCAGCAACAGATGAGCACTGAATGAAGGGAAACGTGCTGGGTGAACACATGGCATTTTCACGGCCCTGAACGTGAGCAGGGCTTTCTCTGGTGCTGCTCTGCTCCAAAAATCCTGCTGTGGCAAGGTTTGAATTACCCAGGGTAATGAGCCTAAACTGGGTTGACTTTTCCATGCACATTTACAAGCGGGTTGACAAACACTTTCTGAACCCAGCAAAGCTCCTTGTATTAGCTTTTGAGATGGTTTTCGTTAGTGAAATGCTTTAGTCTAACATAAATAGTGTAAGACCTCTCTGGCCATAAAATAATTAACTCAGGTTCAAAGAGGGAGTTTATGTTCTTTAAAAATATTGCAAAAAGTTCAACTACTCACATTTGACACTGTGGCAAGCTGGATTTAGTTCCTTTTATTCAGTCTTGTCATTAAGTCATGTTACAGCTCCCATTCTGACAGGAGCCCGGTGTGGTTGCTGACTGCTCTGTGCTGGGGCTGGAGCCCCTGGCCCTGGGTGCAGGGCCACCTTCTGTCTCTCCCTAGTGCTGGGGAACTGCAAGGTGGCCACACCAACAGATCCCCCCAGGATCAAAGCACTGGTAGATTCTAGGTTTGGTCTTCCTGTCTTGTCAAACCCTGCTTGCTTCTCTAGAGACTGAAATGCCAGGGTTATTAATTATTAAAGGATGTCAGAAGGAGTCTGGCTACGTGGTTCTTGGCTAGCTTGGGTGCAAAGTCATTATCAGTGACTTAACCATAAATGGAGGTTCATTCTAACCAGGATTGCAATTAGCACCTTGCTGTGCATTTAACTAACTTGAGACTTTCATACCACTATACTATAAAAGTTGAAATTATATCCAGACACTATGTAAATGGATTACACTATTATCATTATTTGTAGTACTGAATGATTGTACTTTTACTGTCTTGCACTGGATTAGCATAAATGAATAACAAACACAAGTGTATTTGGTAAAGACCATAAAGTAACTGATGTTTCCTTAATCAAACTGTAAATTTTCATTGTCTCATTTGATTTTGTTGCCTTTAGCTTCTCTTGTGCACTTTGTCAAGTGCTGCATTCCCCTCAGGGTAACAGGTATCACTGACAGACATGGTTCAGGCTAGATCATCACTCAGTACAGTTATTCCTTGGCCTAACTTGGATTTAGATGTGCACACTGTGTCTTTGTCCGAAGGTTTATCAACATTCCCAAGCAAGTGCAGCTCTGGAGCTCACGCGCTCGGCTTCGTCAGAGTGAGGCCCACTGCGTAGGCACTGCTGGCTTCCCGGGGCACTGTAAATTCAATATAGCACTGGGGGGTGTTCCAGCAGCATCCTAATTCCTGCCACAGACACAGGATGACTTTATCTCGGTTAAACAAGCTTTTAAATCTTGAGGCACTTGAGAGTCCCTTCAGGAAGCGATGGGTGGCTTTTCCTTGTGCTCCCACTGTCCCTGCCTGCTCAGAGCAGTGGGAGCAGCAGTGGCTGTCCTGCCAGACCAGAGAATGTGAGGCTAAGCTGTGCCCTGGGACACTGGGCAGGAGCTTTCCTGAGCTGCACTGGCCATGGCTCTGGAGGCCTGGAAATACAGCTCCTGCCATCCTGCTTTCAGTGCTTTGGAGTTGTCCAGAAAACGAAGACAACTTCTCACCATCATGCTGGTGATGCTCCATAGGCTCCAGAGAACTGATTCCCTGACTCTCAGAGCACAGACCAACCCCCAGCCCAGGGCTGCCTGATGCCAGGAGAGGGCACGTTAATTCCCAAGGGGGCATTTAGTTCTCGGTTCCTTGGCTAAGATTTGGCCAAGCTGCTCATCTCTGTGTCACAGCCACCACCACATTGCTCTCGTGAGGGAAGGATGAGGCAAAGCCAAGGGGTGTCAGAGTCCTGACACCGACCTTCCTCACACCCAGCCTAAGAGCACAGACACTCTCCCTGTGGGGCTGGTGACACATTTGTAAAACTGCAAAGACAGTTGGTTAGTGACATACTGACAGGTATCCATCACTTGGATCAACTCTGACAACTCTGGAAGCACTGAAATGCAACCGTCCAGAACAGCAAGTAAATAAATTACAGCACAGACATTAAAAAGAGACTCTGCCATGGGAATTTAGATCTAAATCTCATGTTTAACATAGACTGTTAAAACAGATGGACTCTGTAAAAAAAAAAAAAAAAGAAATTAAAAGTTATTATAAAAACACAACACTTGGAAATCAGAAATATGCTACTAATTTTTGCCAAACAGTTGACTTTAACTGTCAGCCTAAATATCAACACCTGCCTAGGTACTATGTTGAACACCCTAAAACCCAAAATGAGTCATGATACTCACTGGATTGTCAGAGCAACTTAGAAGCCTGAAAAATATTTAGTAATGAAGAATTCCTATTTTAGTTTATTAAAAGAAATCAATTACTTCAGATTTCCAAGCAAAATTACAAGAAAATCAAAAAATAAGAGCCCATTTTATGTGGTCACCTCTTTTGTCATCCTATACAATATTCCCAAAGACTTAACCTGTTGCTTCCTATTTCAAGGATAATAGTGCCACAAAGACAAATGAAAGGTTTTGACACATCTGGTCATGTAATAGAAAAAATGTAACACCCCTTTTCCCATCTTCCCCAGAGTAAATCCCAAAAATTTCCTATTAGAAAAGTATAATCTTCAACTGAACTGTAAACATTTTTGAATTATTTATGAAGATCTTGGTAATTTAGTTTGTATTACACTACAGATGATTTTCCATATGAGGTTTAAGAAACAGTTCAATAATAACAGGAAAGGAAATCTATATGCAACAAATAGGGAAATCCATTAACTAACTCTACATCACAGTCCTCTTCAATTCAACTCTTAATGTAACTGTGTTTTACTTGGAATGTCCATAATTGCTATAATTAGAAGGTGGGCAGTCACCAAAGGACAAATAGGAGATTTCAATCCACTCATTGGCATTAGCACAGATCCTTAAAAAAAGCCACGTTGCTCAGTGCTAAATTTTGGATTTTCATTGTTGCAGGTCTTAAATACATTTTCCCTGACTGGCTTAATTTATAGTATTATCCATCTCTACTCAGCAGAGGTTTTATAAACATGGTCTAAACTCAGCAACAAACCCCCACCCTGCCCTCCCTTCCTCCTTCCCATCCCTGTCACACACGGCTGCTGCTGCTCTGGGGCAGGACAGGCTGATGCAGGGGTTCCTCATGGCCTGCCTTGCTGGGATTCTTCAAGCCTTCATCTTGTTGCCTGTTAATTTTCCTGTGGAATAATTGTAGCTGCTCCCGCATGAACAAACCCCAAGCCTGGTCCCCCCTTGCCCACAGTGAATACCCATTGCAGCACAGGATCTGCAGCACTGCACAGCAATGCCAAAAAAGCTCAGAAACAGCAGAAAAGAAAAGAACCCCCCATCTTTACTCTGCTCTAAGTGGATGTTTTACCATTTAAACGCTCTCTTTATCCATCAGCAGCACTAATTCACACACGATGGTATTTTAGTGCTCTCCCATGGCTTGCAGCACTGGTTTTCCCTGACCTGGAGGCCCAGAGCCCCAGGGTGGTGCAGGTAGTGCCCCACAGACCCAGAGCTCATGGGGCTGCTGGGGCAGAGCTCCCTGGGCAGGGCTGGCAGAGCCCTCCCCCTGCCCAGTGACACCAGCCAGACACACGCTTGCTGCGCATTAATATTCTCACAACAACCCCCCTCCAATCAGTCTTTGCTAAAAGCATTAATTAAGACTTTAACATTTCTGATCCCATCAATTTTCTGTTCTCTTCTTATTAAATAGATGTACTAGGGGAGCTTGAATAATAACTGCCCAAAGTTTGGGGATAATGAATAAATGAACTTTGCCAGCCTCTGGCTAAGCATGAAATTTGCTGTGGAGTAACAAATGCAACGGAGGCAGCTCATACATTAACCAACCTAGTTTTGACACACAAGTTTGGGAGCACATTATTTACTCACTTACTAATTCTGAGCGAGACTAGGCTCCAAAATGTTTTATGCAGGAAATGACAAATGACATGTTCAGACAGTCTTTTGCACTCTCCATCACAGCGTGAAGCTGCTCATTCACCCATCTTCCCTTCAGTGGGTCTGGCCCTCTTGCCACGCACAGCGAGGCTTTCAGCACCGCAGGCTCCATTTCCTCAGGAACTTTGTCAGAAAAGGAGCACACCACAAACTAGGTAATTTTGTTTTTTACTCGCTAGGTCTTGGCACTTTGAAGGTCACCTGTGTGCTATCAAACTACTTTTGTTTCATGTATTTTTACATGTGCATGGCTCTAGCACCAGCTCTGTTACACTGCTGCAAATCCATTCATTTTTGTGGAAATCCATTAACTCGCAGTGAATTTATGGCAGTATAACTGTGAGCGAGCTGCAGCTGATGGCGCAGACTGGAAATATTACAAGGAAAAGTGCAAAGTTCTATTGATTTTCTCTCAGGAAAAATGTGTGTTTCCTTATGATTATATTACAGATGACTCAGCTCTGGCCCCCAACAGCCATCCCTCATGTTTCCCTGTTCGCTGGCTGTGCGAGGAGGCTGTGCTGTCCCCAGAGCAGGGACCCGGGGCTGCCTCCCTGGGCACCACCCACCCCACCCGCGGTGCTGGGGGACTCTGTGCCCGGCTCTGTGTGGCACTGCAGGAGCCACACCATCCTCCCATGGCTCTGCAGCACAGGCACTTACTCCTAATCGATTCTGACAGCAGACACCACGAGGAATGCTGAGATTTATGAAAGAGCAAGATTTGCCACTAGCCTCTGTCCATTAAGGGTACAGCAAAACCTCGCTTTGCCCTTTGTAAATACAATCAGCAGAAGTGAGGCAGTTGCCCTTTTCAGAAGAAAGAGCACTCTCAAAGGACAGATATTTTAGCAAAAGTTCTCAACACACTCACAAGCAATAAGGCTCCAAATTCTTTACAATTTTTCTTCAAAATGTTTCTCATTCCTTTAAGTGCTTTTTAAAGACAAAATACTGTACTGAAAGCTGCAGTCTCCTCTTTAGCCACTTATTTTCTCTGCACTACAGGAATATGGGGCCAATTACAGGCTCTGTATTTTGCAAAAAAAAGCTGTCCTGAATGTAGAAACCACAGCCCCAAAACCTGAAGGACTCATTCTGCACATTTTTAAATGCAGAAATATAATGAAGGTAAAGGTAAAGCCAGCTTATCTTGGCAATCTGCTCACCTGTTGAAGTTATCCTGTGTGCTGGGAATGAATTCTCTCTGCCTGTGTACAGGTCTTCATTGGAAAGAAAAGATGCCTGTTGCTCTTGCTGGAAGAGATTTTTTATCAAATCCTCAGGTTATTGTTTAGTAATTCTGAGGTTTTATGGTGAATTGGAATATAAGAATAGTTATTCCTACTGTGGCACACTTAATTCTGATCTCAGAAAGGATAAAGAAGTTATTTTTAGTTGTAGATTTAATATTTTTTCACCTTTAATGTGAGTAAAGTCTAAAAGACCCTGGTAATTCTACTCCTGTCATTGCACACAAAACTTGCTGCCACATCCCTTTGCAGGTAACAGGCTACAAAAGGAGGGGAAGGACAAACTCAAGATGATTGATATATTTCCTCCAAACCACAGAGTCTGTAATTCAAAATACAATGTGCTGGCTAAGTGACGAAACAGAAGTATCAGAGCAAAGCAGATACCTGTTTACTTGAAGACCAGCTGGGGTAGGGCTGAAGTTGAAACAGAAGCATAACTACTCCTATACAGACATGCTTCACTGCTTCAAGCCTCAGCTATTTACATCAATTTAGGCAGATTTTCCTCTTCCTCTCTTTGTGGAAAAAGTTTTAGTTCTCTCTTTCAGAAGGAAGTTGAGGCTCTGAGAAATATTCTCTGCCCTTGAGAAAACAGCAGCAGAGATGAAGAGCTGGCCAGAGGACCTCCAGGGCAAACACAGGCAGGTTTCACATGCATGACCAGCCCTTGGTTGAGGGGTTAGAGCACTCCTGACACTGCAGACTCCACACACACCTCTGCTGCAGTAACTGTCCTTGAGCAAATTCCCAGACAGGAATGCTGGTATTAGTTTAGACGTGGTCCGAAATGTAAATCTTTTCCCCACCTATCTTTTCCTTCCAGGTTTAGAAGCCATCCCATGTGTACATGGAAGCCAAGGACTGTGTTCTTCAGTGTCTCATGCTCTGATGCACTTCCAGGCTCGCAATGACCACCTCCTCCGAGTTCTTTCGAAGAGCAGTTCAGCTTTTTGTGGGAGGATTATGGATTGTTCCCAAATCCACGGGATCCTACAGCTGGCAGTAATAGGATGAACATTACTGCAAAGATTTTACCAGCTGTGGATCCCCAAGGTGAGTTTGCCCCAGTACAAGAGGCTTTTACTACCAGGGTAGCAGGACATATCAAACACAGATCTGCTTGGTATCAAACCCAGTGAGTGCAAGTGGCACAAATCCCTGGCTGTCACTGGTAGCCCTAGAAAAAGGAAATCCTGACCATCTGAGAAAATTACAGTCCCTTCCTGCCCTCCTTCTAGAAAAGGACTCGGGTACGAGGTGAGGCAGTGGCATGTCCTGTGTTTGCTCTGCAGCTCCTGCAGGCAGCTCCTGCTGCCACTGGAGCTGTCACTCCACCTTCCCCACAAGGAAGCTCCTCTCTAAAATGCCACACAAATGACAGGATAAGAGTCAAAGTCAGACACAAAATTTCAAGATACTTCACTAAATTCAGCTAACGAAGGTCATGTTTCTTTACCAAGTCATCCTATTGGCTCACCTGAAAAACAAGCATTTTGGAAGAGAAAAATAACTGCTCTATTTACTGTAAAAAAAGCTTCTTTAGAGAAAGCTCACCTGGCTAAAAAAGTGACACAACTATGCATTTTTAAAAATCTGAATATATTTTAAACAAATCTTGGAACCAGGGAATACAACATTCCAGGATGATTTATTTTTGTTTTCCACTCTTGATTCACCTTTTTTCAGAGAGGCTGGGGCAAACCAAAGCAATTTACATTGTATGCCACACACCCTCCCACTGTCCCTCTACCAGATCTTGCCCTGACTGCCCAGAGGTAACTGGTGTCACCAAGGAAAAGGCAGCTACAGCCTGTGACTGGCTGCCTGCACATTCTGCTGTGGGCTTTGGCATTAGGTGAGGGTGTCTGAAAAATAACTGATTGCAATTTTATTTTCTTTGTGCTGTGTCTTTCCTCAACTCTCTGTGCTGTAACAAGGTAGGGAACTCACGCAATCATCAAGCCTTCTCAGGGACATTCAGGACACAGGGAAAGGCACACACATCTGTAAAAACTTTATTTCAAAATCTTTTTATTCAACTGTTATTCAGCAATATACAATACAGTTTATAAACAAATGTCTTACCTTGTTTCCAATCTTCATTTAAAAATAAATATTATTGACAGTGAATATTAATTATGGTAAGATGTACCTTTTTAATGTCTCCAAAAGAAATAATTTAATTAAAAAAGAAAAAGGAAAACAAAAAAAAAAAACCCTAAACACAATAATCTACTAAAAAGATTTCCTTTCTTAGGAAGGGTTTGACCCAACATCTTTACATATTGTCATAAAGATAACTGCTCAACAGTTCGTGCAAAATGAAGAGTCAGAGGAAAGGTTTAGAAAAGAAAAAATATTACATTAAAATAGAGAAATCATAAGTGCCATGCACAGAGCAGGGCTTTACACCATAGAGTCTGGAAACTAGATGCATTATTCTATGTGGTTTACTTTTCTGTGGCATCCCCAAAAATATGTTTTTCCCCCGTGTAGAATTTATCATGCTTCTTTCAGTCTCTTTCTGTCCATCTTTAAAACTGTAGGGATTTCTTTGTCAGGGGTTTTGCTTGTTATTAAATAGGTTCCTTTCTGTTTGGCTGAGGAGGAGTGGAGGGAGCAGTCCGTCAGTGGTTTACTAATAAATGTACAAGCTTATGCAGTATTAACAGGGACATGTATAGAAGTGGGTCTGTAGCATAAATAGGTCCTGTACCTAGAAAAGAAAGAGACAAGGGAGAGAAGGAGATTTGATTTTATCTTTTCCAATATAGAAGATTAAATGCAAAAGAGAAATATAGGAAGATTCATTTTTATCACTTCAGTGCCAGGGGTCAGAAGCTTAATTTTAATAGTAAAACAGCATCCTCAAGCTATCCAACTCAAATAGCTTTTTCCTCCCCCTCCCAAATCTACCTCTACTTAGGTCATTTCATTATGTGTTACTAATGGTATGCCTAAACTTGGCTTCAGCCAAGTTACCAGCAATTGAGATTTCTATAAATACACTATAATCTGGTATATAGTTTCTTGAGAAATGACAGGTATCAACCACCCATTACTTTAAAGGGAAATGACAAATGCTGCGGCTGTACTTCTTGATTAACAGGACATGAACTCATTTCATTTGGAATGGGAACAGCAAGACCTTGACATCTTCTTTACCTTTTATAGGAAAGAGCAGAATTTTAAATTAAAAATGTGCTCGGGAGCTATAGAAAAACAGAGGTTGGGTGTGGAGAGGAGAGCAAGCTGCGATGAGGTAACTCACGGGGCAGGACACACACCGAGGCACTTGCTCACAGCAACAAACGGCAGCCACGGCCGTGCTGCAGTTACCAAGGCTGTCCCTGCCTCACACCCGTTTACACCAAGATGTTTGCTCAGTTTTTTAATTTTCTAGCGATGTGTGCTGTAAAAACATGAAAAGGTGTTTGCTGTGTGCGCCATGGTGTGGCCCCTCTCCCTGGCGTGGGAGGGCTGAGCCGTGGGGCTGAGCCCTCTTGGCCATGCTCAGCCAAGAGAGCAGGACGGACACGCAGGCATGGTGTGAGGCTCTGGCTGTGCCACCTCTGAAGTGGGTCATGGCTGTGCTGCCAGCACAGGCAAAGGCAGAACAGCCCCGTTCCTGGAGCAGCCCCGGTGCCCCGGTGCAGCCCATGCCGCCGCTGCAGGGCAGGACATCGGTGCCTGGCGCTCCCCGAGCCCCGCTCAGAACACGCAGACAAGGCCAGGCTGGGCCACAGCAGCTGCCTGGACCCAAATGCCCACAGGCGACAGCTGCCTGAGCCAGGAGGGGATCAGCATGGGCAGTTCTCACCGACACAGAAACCGATGTGATGGATAGGGGATGTTTCCACGCAAAAGCAGGAGTCCGGTGGGAATTCGCCCTGCAGCTGAAGTGGAGAGGGGACACCTGCGGAGAGGCCTCATCTCTGCACAACACCTGGCCTACAGCAGTAATCAATGCCCAAAACACTGACTGCCACCCAGACTGTCAGAGACACTCTGCAAAGCAGGAAAACTTTAAAAATAAGTTTTCTGTGTTCAGTGTCTCTGGAAAAGTAATCAGGGCACTTCCATTTAGGAAACTCACTTCAGGCACTGTAATGTGAATACTTCAGTTTTGGTCTCTAGGACATGTGAGTGTCTCCCAGCTGTGGCATGATCAAAGGAAATGCCTCAAACAGTGCCTGAGCAAAGCACTGGTCTTGGGCTCGCTGCCCCAACTGCCTCATAATCTATATACACCTCACCAGCAATGCTGGAGTATAATTACCCACTTTCAAAAATAGTACATAGCAATGTGGTGTGCAATTGAGGAACTCAAGAAATGTCCCCACAGTGCTATCCCACAGATGCCCGGACTGTGTGGTGATTATTTAGTTATTAAGGTTTTAATTAAATCCCTGTATGCACGAACATGTGCTAAGGACTGCCTACATAGCAACAGCAAGGTATTAAGATGAATACAGAATTTTTGTTTTGAAAGCTGAAAAATCATTAACAAACACAATTAACTCCAGCAACTAAAGGAGTTAGTTGCAACTCATTGCAAGAAGACACTAAAAGTGTGTGCAGGGAAGGGCACAACAGCTGCCAAAGCCCAGCCAGCAAAGGGACAGTCACCAAGCCCAAACGCAGCAAGGCAGGAGCTCACAAATCTACCTACACCAGTGAGAGAAAAGAGCTGACTGGGAAGGCTGGAGGGGAGCCCTGCTGTCTGTCTGTCTCTGAGCATGACGTTCCATGTGGTAGCTAGAGACAGATGCTTATCCACAAACTGCACTCACAGGCCCAATGGACCCACACTTCCATCAGCACATCCCCATTCCCGAGCTGTCAGATGGCTGTCCTCCCTTCCGGGACATGGCATAGCTGCGAGAAGGCCAGCCCAGGACAGTCCCCACGTGCTGTCACTGTCCCCTGTGCCTGGGGATGGCAGGGGCAGCCCAGCAGCAGCCGACACTCCTGGCAGCTGCACACAGCTCAACGGTCCCAAATTTGTGCCAATTCCACACCTGCCCAGCACTGCAGGGAAGAGCTGGCCTTGGATACTTACTATGATCACACCTGAGAACCGATTCTTTCTCTGCTAGGGCTGAACTTGTTCTTTCAATGAACAGGACTAGAGTCTGAGATGCTGCCAGTTACTCAGACAGCAAGATGTCTTTTGTGAGGTGGAATTCCCCTGGAAACACAGCAACTCAACCTGGAGAAATGGGCTCTTGAAACTCAAGTGCTTTTACGACCATGATACTGAAGGGCTGCCAGGAACACCAGGTTAGGATTATTTCTCCTTTGAAGGGAAAGCAGTATTAGCCACAACTCCTTGCAGCACCTGTGTGCCTGCTTACCAAAATCATTCCTATGTTGGTTTTACCTTTAGGTACTAGTTTTAGTTTAAATTTCAATGCAGAACTGTGAATTCAACAGTCCAAATTTTGTCTTTTCCTTCTGCAGAAATTGCTGTTGGTTTTAACCTATATTCTCCATCTTTGATAGCAGAATGTGAGTTCAGAGTCTGTTAACAATCTCAGCAGTTAAACATATTTTTAAAACGTAATTTGAAAGCAATTATTCTTACTGAATACCACATAAAAGCTTCTTTTTTCATACTGATTCAGTGTAGTTCTGCTCTAAGACTTCAAGCAGTATTGGACACGCAGAACTTCAGAATTCTCCTCCCTCTGAATATAAGCAGACCAGAAAAATAATTTCCAGTATTTTCTCCCTGATTAATTAACTTGAACCATTGATTATAAACAAACTGAACTTAGTGTCCTCAATTCTGCTGCTACTGCAGTAGTGGAAATCTTGACTTTTTAGTTAATAAATTGCTACATCTGTAGATGTAAACAAACAAAATGTGGCTTGACCACGAGGATCTGGACACACGATTGACCCAGGTGTGAGAACAGAGCGTTCTTATCTAGATACTCTAAATCAGGAGTACACAGTTACCTGCAAACTACAGACACTTGCAAGAAAACTTTTCACTGATATTTTGAATATTAATTTGATGTTCTGTTACTGCAAGCTTATTTATCACTATACAGACTTATAACTTTGCTTTTAAAATATAATTTATATGTTCATGGCCAAAAGGGAAAGTCTACCACCATGCAGAACAAAAACAAATTGTTCTCTTCGTGTATGGTGAATTGCTCTCTGGCATCACTCATCCTTCTTTTCGATTTATGACATAATAGCGTTTTACTGCAATTTTCTATTTAATAATTTTTTTTTATGCCAGAATTAATCACAGTTTGACTTAAAACAGTTCAATCGAAAACAAACATTAATTAACCAAGGGACTTGTGACACACAGAAAAAATGGGATGATTCTTTTACAAGCTATATTTAACCAATGGTCAAAACCCACAGTTTCCAGCAGTCACCTATTTTTCTTACTAGAAAGAATCTGAAAAGTCCTTTGATGTCTCTTTCTGAGATTGTGGTAGAATGCAGTGGCCCATATAATAAAAAGCTGAAAGACATCAGTAGCCTATTTTCCTTAAAAGATGAGATAACACCTCAAATCTGACTGCCTATTGACGATGGAGCTGGGGCCCTGGTTGGCAGTGTCACGAGACATTCCTCTGTGCTGCCTTTTACACAGTGACCCGTTAGCCTTGGCCTATTTCCTTACAGAACAATGCCCAATTAAAGCCCTCAAACCTGGCATTTCATTAAGAGGTGAGGGATCAAACTGACCATATGGACTGATCTATTCTCTCAGTCCAGAAACTTTACACTGTGCTTAATACATGTTCTTGTTCTGGTATCTATGGAAAAAATGGAATTTTACATGGGTTGTTGGTCAAGGATCATTGCAAGCAATAATCTCCTAGATAAAACAAATTCTCACTCACTGCCATACATGTGGAGCACTTGCACTGAATTGAAGGGAATTTACCCAACTTCAGGCCTAAGAGCTTCTGAGGAGTTTTTAATTGAAATTACTAAAGTCACGATACACTTACTGAACCAAAGAGATAATAAGCTACACCCCATTAGAACGATTCCACAGTTTGAGACAAGATCTTACAAGCTGTCTACACCCTTCCATTATTAAGTACTTCCAGCACAATCCACACACGGCATTTTTGCTATCTTTTTTTAATCACTTTTTTGTACCCAGTGCCTTAAACTTCCCACTCCTCCCCAAGAGCTAATTCTCCAGGATGCTGTGCAGAAGTGCATGCACAGCCTGTGCTGACTTCAGCAGACTCTCCCAGCTCAACCCCAGAGCACTGCGTGGAACAGGAGGTGTTCTTGTTCAAAGAAGTTTTGGTACAACAGAAAATAATACTGAACTGTGGTGTCCCCATTGCTCCTGGCTTTCGGCTGGCTGTGGATCATCCTGCCCAGACACAACCAGAAACAGCTCCTTAGATGACTCTTGGTGTAGCCAATTTCTGCAGTGGTGACTTCCCACATATTTATGAGCAACTGCATGGGATCTGCTCGCCACTGAACCTGACCAGAAGGCATGATAACAAAATTAGTTTCCTATCCACTACACATTTTGATTTATGATTCACTGAGTTTTGGCACAGCTTTCCATAACTCATCTCAAAAAAAATGCCTCACAGAAGTCAGCATATGTTTTTATTTCTACACAACCATGCAGGTAGAAGTTTGTGATTCTGCTTTGTTCCTTCATCCATGACATCAAGGTTTTTAAGGTCAAGAGTAAATCTTCTCACACAGCCAGGTGAAACTATCAGCATTGCCCTCCACACCCTTCATAAAAATGCCCACATTTCACTTTCCTTATCCACACCACAGCCTCAAACTCTCCAGGAAGCTGAAAGCAATTTTACTGGCCAGAAGACACTGACCAGAGTTTTGTAAAACTGTGTCATCATTTTAGGTCTTCTCATATACATCTTTCACTGTTTCTCTACCTTCTCTCTCAAGATATCCACTGCAATATTCAGTCCTGTATTTAGAGGTGAATTGCCAAAACACCATGTCACAAGAGTAACAGGAAGCCTCTCCTGTCCTAATTTTGGAAATTCAACAGGTTTCAGTATTTCAAATAAGATTCCATTTGCATTTGGAGTATTCAGCACCCTTGAAAGGGCAATGCTTTACTTGCCCACACCGGTATCTATTTATGTGCTGGGCTAAACTCACCTGAAAACAATGAGGTGAGGCAGAATTCAAGGCTTGATAACTCTACAGAAGCTGCATACAAGGCAGCACAGTGCAAACTCCCAGAATAGGTAGAAAAATAAATATGTGTATTTGAGAAAAGGCCAATTCCTTGTAGCAGCCTGGTCCTCAATTTTAACCATTCTTGATGTGACAACTCAAAAAGCCCACCTAGGACAGAAGACTGGTGTTTCAGTGGTTTGGTGTTTTAGACTTCGGTGTTTTAGCATGGTAGCAGGAAGGCTACTGATTAGGAAACAAATAAATTAGATGGCAATGAGAGAGGGGTGTAGTCATGCCAAGGAAATGATGCAGAAATAAAACTTAAGTTTGGTTCTGATAAGAAGCTAAGAAAAGAAAACTATTCCTTCTGCAGTATTGATTTTCAGAAGCACTGCAGTGCTTTGCTGGAAGTCAATGTGTGAATGCCTGTGGGACAGAACAGACACAGGTATTGGTAGAGGAGTTGGGGATGTGTTTCTTAAGGCCCATGCAACTATTGAGGCAGATTTTGATATCAATAGAGCTCATTTTAACTGAGACTCATTAAAGCCAAATTATTGTTAAAATATTAGTGCTGACAATCCCTTCCAAACAGGCTCATGGTACACAGACCAGCCAAGTGCTCCGTTATCCTCTACAGAGGCTCTTCCCCTCGCCTGGATTTAAGGACATCATTCAACATAAGGTACAGGATTAATGGACAATTGATCTGACCCATTCCACAGCTGCTGCAGGTCTGCAAGGCACGACACTTTTGTATTAAACACAGCTATCATGAACAGAGGGGTTGTTGAACTAGTGGATTTGATGAATGTAGGGAAATGCATATGTGCTTCGAAGCAAGAAAAACTTCTACCTTTATACAAAAATATTTCTGGTTTTTAGGTTCCCAGAGAAATATGCAGTTTCATTGCCAACAGGCTGGTAAAAAATCATATCCCACTAAAGTTACAATAAATAGGGGTGCACAATATGGGAAACACTTTCCCTCAATATCCCTACTTCCCTTCTGTGGTAGCCAGAAGCGCACAGAACAATCAGCACTCTTACCAAAACCTCCCTCTGCTTCTCCAAACACTCCATCTGCCTGTGAACACCTCTGTGCTGAGAGCAGGCAGTACCCACAGAAAGCCCAGCAGAGCAGCATCCGAGCTGAGGGAGCCAGGCCCTTGAGGGGCTGATCTTGGGATCTCTTCTACACTGGAGACAGCCAAACAAACCACTCAACCACTCCAAATATCCACTCGTGGAGAAATTAAAGAATAACTTCAAGACAACACCAGGAGTAATTTATAACAAGCTCCAAAAGGAAACGCTGCTGTAGACAGTGTCAATAGAGAATAGAAATGCATTCTGAATGCTTAAAAGGAGTAATTCATTCTATATAGATTATACAGTTTAAATACATTCCATTGGTTTGCATTTAAATAAGCCAGTAACTTTCCTCTTTTGAGACCTGCAGCTGGTCTCTACTTTGTATTACCCTCACACAAACAGATTTCTGCTTTGGTATCAGTGAGATGATCTCTTCTCACCAAACATCTTATTAAGACACTCAAACCATGTAACCATGAATTTGTTTTAATTTCCAGAATTTTCTGCAGTTCCATGACCTAAAATTAACTTAACAAAACCAAGAACCGTTAATTCACTTCTTGAAAGTTGAATAATAAGAGATACAAAATTCTTTGTAATGAGGTTTGGTATAAAATGAATTTTAAACTAAAACATATAGAAAAATAACTAACTGTATTAGTGGTAGTTCAGGTGGTAAATGGGCAGCCCATGCTACACTTCCTTCTTCTATACTACTATGTAAGAAACTCCAGAGCATATCCACACACAACAAGTAGCAAAAGCACAACTCAAGCTACCCAGATCCTGAGGCGATGAAGAATACTGGGAGATGGTTTCAGCTACTGAACTTTGGAGCAAGTTTGGGCCATATTCTCAGGTTTTTCATTATAAGTAGGAGGACTAAAAAGCCATATTGCAGAAAAGCACGGAAGCTAGATGTGGTCACACAATTCCACAGGCTGGCCCTTTATGAAAAGACTGGCAGTAAGAGCCACACTGGACTGAACCACAGGTTTCACATTCTGTAACTGGTACAAGTTGCAAATATTTGCAACCCAGAAATAAAGACGACGACACTGTAGTTCTCACTTCACTATCTTTTAGAGTATTTTTGACTTGATCAGGATTAGGAGCAAGCTGCCAATGTAGTTGTAATTATCACTCCAATCAGAATTACTAAACTTAAGCAGATGCAAGGGCAGATTAAAGACTTTTTAAAAAAAATAACCTTATCCTGTCCATACTTAAAGAACAGAGCTAAGTGCATTAGCAGAATACATGATGACATGAAAAATGGCTGTATTGAGAGCATGTGCCTGAAAAAAAAGCACAGCCTGTGATTTCCATGAAGGAGGGATCACGTTTTTGCTGTAAACCAACAGTGGGATTTTGGGACTGACCCACAACTACACAGGGCCTCCAGTTAACTAAAGACTTTGCTGTGCCCTGGATGCAAGGGAGGCCAAGCTTTGCAGAATAAGCCAGCAAGGGGTTATTTGACAAAACTGTGGACATGGGATATTCCTCAATACCCTCTGTACATGTGAAATCTCCAGCTCCTCGGCGTGATAGGGATTCAGATTAGCACACCAATTTTAAAAATTTTAAAGCAGTAAACTATTTCTGATTATGTCAGTTTTATGAATTTTACCCATAGAATCACTGAATTGGTGAGGTTGGAAAAAACCTCTAAGATCACCAAGTCCAGCCATGAACTCAGCACCACCAGACTGTCCACCACTAAACCACGTCCCCAGGTGCCACATCCCCGTGTTTCCTGAACACTTCCAGGAGCGTGGTAACGAAATGACAGGCACGGAAGATAATGTCCCTTAGAGACCTCCCTGTGCTCTGCCTGCTTCGGAAGCCAGCAGCCTCTCCCTGCACACACAGGGATGCCCTGCTCCCCAGCCATGGGCACGGTGAGAGCAGGTATCTGGGGAATGCTCGGTGTCCTGCGTGTGCTCTGTGAGCACAGCTCCCTCCTCCAGCCACGGCACAACCTCGTGCTGGTTTGCACAGACCCCTCCACCGAGCACGGCTGCTGCTCTGCCAAACTGCTCTTCTTTCCAGCTAATAAAATTGCCTCCCAGCTGATAACAGCCTAGCAATATAAAGTACTTGGTTGTTAGCCGCTGTTGTGACAAATAATACCATTCTGCTGACAACCCCATTTTTTTCCAATACAAACCTACTTGAACTGTTTATTATTGACATATGGGACTCCGCTACCATTATCTAATTTTAAAAAACACATAGTAAACAGCAATAGTGAGCCTGACAGCATTCTTACTGCTTTAGCAAAGCTAAATCAAAACCCAAAGCAACCCCCTTTTATTACCAGCACAGTCCTGTCAGGCTCTCTTAAGTAAAAAAGAAACACCTACACAGAACTACTGTAAGATTAATTTCCTGGCAGAGGCTACTTTATGTTTGCTTTCCACCAACAGCCCACACTACTAAAAGCCTTCTCAAAACCAGTACCAGTAAGGCTGTCTGGGCATTTCTTTGTGCCACGACTGCTAAGTTTTAAACTATCAGGGACCTATATAAATTGACAACACAGTTCAAGCATTCGTTTATACGTCAGTAAAGCCACATCAGTACAGCAGAGGTGGGGAGTGAGTAACAATTACTGCCTCATAAAAGATACAAAGCTAGCTGATTCTACAAACTAAGACTCCACATTGCAAAGTATCTACTGAAACTGTGTATAAAGAACTAGCAGTATATGTATATTCCTGGCCAAAATGCTGTTTGCTCATGCAAAAATACATGGGGGTGCATTGAGCCTTTCTTCATATAAATTTCTAATTTTCAGTCACTAATGAATCACTCTTATATAGAAATCTAGACCAGTGTTAGGTACAGCTTCCACATTCAATTAAAAAGACCTGGAATACCCCCTTCATTGTGTTTAGTAATATTTTTAGAAGATATTTTCATCTTTTACTTGAAGATATCAAAGAAATTCAAATAATATTCAGATTTCTTCAAGGGCACTGCACAGGCTGGAGTAGAATAGGTTAGCACAGTTTTGTCTGTCCTCTGGGGAACAAGCAAGAACTGCTGAAAGGAGGTTACTCAAATAAATTGCATTTCCACAGTACAAAAACACCCAGGCACAGCTTGTTTCTGCCCTAGATAATGAGGTGACACAGTACAGCAGTTAGTGCTTTTGTCCAGTTCGAGAATTAATCCATATTACACAGACACAAAAGAAGATATTTGACCTCACTTGTCCCCAAAGCAGTCTAATTTGCCTAGATATTAAAGTGCTAGTGATGTGTATTTAATGAGAATTCTTTTTGCATGTTTATTATCCAGTGACATTTAGGAGGTCAGCCTGATAATTCAGTTATGGCCGCTGTCTTGCTACTTTATTTAAGGTAAAGGAAAATGTGATGTGACCCAGGTTGCATTTAACTACAAGTAACAACAGAATTGAGCTCATACGTGGTCTCATAAAAAGCACAGGGGGAGTGGAGTAGACCGAGATTACTGAGTGGGAAAGGCAGGGAGCCTGAGCTGAGCAGCCTCATAGACTTTCCTTTCTTGCTATTTCATATAACATTCATGTATCAAACATAAACGAACTCCACAGGCTGTTTCTCAAACTAGCACAGAGTCATTCAAGCTCTGATAAAGCCAGGAGAGCCCTTATGCAAAGTTAGTCCAAACCCAACCACAGCCCCTCCAAACAGAGTCCCCCTAAGCAGCCACAGCTCAGCACACTCAATAAAACATTGTGCTCCTTCCTCTCCTGTCTCTAAGCTGCAGAGACAGACCTCTTGCTTCCCAGTGCACAGCAGGGCTCTAAGAGTCTCCACCTGGTCTCCTGCCTCAAGGTTGGTGGCCGTGCATGTCCTGCTCTTCTGAGCACCACTGGGAGCTGTAGGGGCACAGAGGCTGCAGGACTGCCACCTACTGCTTGATCTTGGGCCAGGTAGCCCAGGAGCAGAGCTCCTTCTGCCTCAGACATAAAAGGCTTTGAGGAGGGAAGGGACAGGCATGAAGTGAAGACTTATGTTCTTCCTTGCTATGACCACTTCATCTCTGCATAACACACGAGCCTGTGTCCCTCCTAGAGCACTCTAAGCATAATGAATCACAGCTTCTTGTTTCACACTCCCATCTTTGTTTATTTTATTTAAAGCTTTCACTTCTGAGCTTTGAGGCTAGAGATCAAACAAATAAAAGGGAATTTGGAAGCTGCAATGTCTGATCTACATTCTGCTCAGAAGTTAAACTAAAAATTGCCCCCAAGCCAATGCACAGGCACTCATTTTGGAGACCATTTGGTAGGATATAATACAGTCAATTTCCCTCCCAGGAGGTCAGTATGAAGATCCTTGTTTATTACTTCACCATCAGATGACAAAGTTAGTCTCATGACTAAGGCACTGGACTTAAACTTAGAAGATCTGAAATTAGGTTTTCATATTTAATTTCACAGCTGTCACACGACTCAACAAAGTCAGTTATTGTTCTTGTGTCATTCATCTGTCTCATCCACTTGGACTACAAATTTCCTGAGACAGAGATACTGTGTGTTTCACTCAGTGATGCTCCTGCATCCCCCCTACTCTACCCAGTAAAAACCAGGAGCACTTCCAAACAGAAACAACTCTGCACACTTTCACTTGCTCACCCCAATTTTTTTCCTACAGCGTAAGATTTCATTTGTGTACAAGCATTTAAACTAAAAGGTCAATATTATTTCATTTAGAACCACATGAATGACTGCTTCTCTGATAGTATTAAAAATAGTCTTGCCAGCAGATCTTTGTCTCCTCACAGCCCAAATTGCATTTTCTAGGTTCCGACTTCAGTTCACCTTGCTGGCAGACAAGCAGTAACCTTTCTGACTCATGAGACCACAGCACCAAGTTTTTAGGTGGTTGTTTAAACATCACAGATAAAATTCTGTTTAAGTAGCTAATACTTGTGGCATATTGGTCAATTTTTCTGTTACACTGGATCTGTTGCCTCATATACCGTAATGCTGATCACAAACTTCAGCCAAATACCATTTCTGGTGACATGTCCAAAACAATGGATGCTCTATTTATACCCAGTTTGTCAGATGAGACTCTCTGCTCTTTAGATAATCTCAGTAACAGACACATTTATTCTAATAAATTCATGTTTCAGTTCACTTAGAAGACGTGAAGAATCACGCTTTTCCACGGTGCACGACTGGGATGGCAACTGAAGTCAACAAAAGCCCTGCAGGCACATCCCAACGTAGCATCTGATCTATAATCATGTTTATTGGAATCCAAGTACATAGAGGACCTCTCTCACTACACTGAAAGTACTGGGAAGATTTCTATTGCAAGGAAAACAGGATTAGAGGCCAATTCATGCAGGACACTGTAGCTAGTGCCATGCCATCAGCTCTTAGGCAGAGCTCTCCAGTGTCTTAAATGACGGTGTTTCTTAATCACTGATAGCAAATCCATTGTTCAACCACATTTCTGCTTTTATACAGAGGAAATATCCCCGTGTACAATGAAAAGACTTAGAAATGCTAAATACTTTAAATGCATTAGACTATTCAATTATTACACACAGATTTGGTGCAAGTACTTATCTGTAAGTATGTGTTAGGGAGCTCAAAATAGGATAACGAAGCATATGTATTGTGCTGCTATGCAGATATAACTCATACAGCAACACAAGGTTAGGTCCTGCAGTCTTAAACACCATGTGAACAAAGACTTACTTGGATTTGTTGGCCCTACTGTATGGAAAATCGGTTACAACACTGCCTTGAGGGAGTGGACTTGAAACAAGGGCTTCTAGCTCCCAGAAGTAAAGAAAAAGAGGAAAAACCCCATTTCCTATAAAGCAACTGCATTCTTTACGGAGAACAATAATTACTGTACCTAACATAGCTTTAAAGAACACCATTTTAACATACAAATGGGAAAATCTAAAGGTCAAAGATGTCATTTTCTTTTAAGACATTTTGAAGAAAGTTTAGTGCTTATCCAACCTGAGTGGCAGCACTGGAGACCCCAGTCTTCCATTTCCTCACAAAAGCAGGTGATATCCCTGCAAGCCCTCATCACACTGACTGCCATGTCAGTATTTTATCCAGTCTTTATGCAACATTCATGTCTAGGGAAGACTTCTTGCCTTTACACCAAGCGGTCTTTCTCTACTTCAGACCAAGTCCCTGGCCCATACAGTCTTTCTAAACCACCGAGGAGATGGGGACTGGGACAGCAGCAATCTACTTCACAGAAGCAACCAGAGACATGTCATGGTAACAAGACTCAGACAGTTCTGGTCTAGAAGGCACACGACTCAGGAATTTTTGAGGGCCAAGCCCCTCAGCTGCAAATCTCCTAAGCCATGCTGTCGTTCATGTTCTATTGCTAAGCAATGACAGGCAGCTCCAGACTACCATAGGTACAGAAATTACAGCAAACCAGGGAGAAGCCAGTTATTCAGGCAGGTCTTGATTCAAGCAGAGTAAAAAGACATTATTTATGCAAAAGGACTGTACCAAAACACAAGATTAATTACCTCCCTCTTATGGGGGCAAAAGCAGGTGCTGGTTGACACCTTATTGAAACAGTAGTAGGAACAGGAACAGTTTGACTTGGCTTTCTCCAGCACTGGAGCTGCCACGGAGTGGCAGTGTTCACAGAGACCAGTGTGCCCAGCAGGGAGCTCGCAGCACCAAATTCTGGTTTAGCCAGTTTTGTTGCCCTCAGCATCAGTCTCCATCTGGAGACCCTCAATAAATGTTTTTCTGTGTTCTGCTACCTTTTTCACCGATTTAAATCATTCCATTACCTCCACTGCTTGCCACAATGCTACCAGTTTATTTTCAGAATTTAATGCAGCCTAGAAATGATGCAGAAGTGCCATATCCCAAACCACAGACATGTAAAAAATAAGGACAGACAGCAGTTTAGCTGATCTGGGCAGGAGGTCTTGCCCTAACAGGCATATGTGACATGCTGTCTTGGCGGTACATGCTCGCATCCATCTGTTGACGTGGAACTGAGCCCACTGCACTTCCACCGTCCTGGTTTTAGTTCATATGCACCACATAAGCTCTGGGTTCAGCAGGCAGGGTGCACAGTGCTCCAAGTCCTAAACTCAACCTCTACTGTCAGCATGGAAAACACTGCAAGAATTGTCACAGTCATGGAGTGGAGAGGAAACATGAAAACAACCCCCAGCCCTTGGGTCCCAGGAGAAAAGATCTTTCCAAACAAAAAACAATAGATCATGAGCATTACAGTGTCCGGTTTAATTTCTTGGGGTCGGTGGATTCATCAAAACCAAAATGAACTTGTTTAAATGCTCACAAGCACCTGTAGTTAGATCTCAGGAATTATCACCTTATCTTCCACTAGGCACCAGTGAACAACCAGCTCAGTCTTGGGAACAATAAGGAGTAAAATCTAACTTTCACATGTATTTCTAAAGAAGACAGAAACTAAATTATTCAGAAAACAGGAAAAGGTAGTAGCCAGATGAAACACAGCCCCTGTAAAGCACCAGCAGGTCACAGTGACCCATATAGGAATGATTTCCATTACTGTGAGCCAAAACCTGCAACTGTTTGCCCAGAAAGTGTGAAGAGGTATCAGGAAGAAGTGTGAACTTCCCTGCATGAAGATTATGAATCTGCGTCAGAAGAGACTCAGCAGAGAGGGGAGCTCAGGGCCTTCCCTGCACAGCAAGTGGCATAAAATTGTTTCCCTTCTTCCAGAGGTAACTTGGCAGGGACGTTTGTTCAACATTAGCTAAGTGACAGTGGCTGAGAGGGGAGCTGAAGCCCAGCCAGAGCATCACACCCCTGAAGCTTGAAACGCCTTTGCAATGCAGACTTAAGACTATGTTCTTTGTCCCAGACATTCCTGTCATTAGATAAATAAAGGTTTATAACTGCCTTCTCTGGCAAGCTGCAATATGGTAATGTGGCATTAATAACTTAATACAGTATTAACGGATAGACAATCAGTATTAGCATGATGTTTACATTTGAAAAACATTATAGAGCACTGTATCTCCAATTCCTATCCTGCCATGAATTCAAATGTGGAGCACATTACATAGCAATTGACATTTCCCTTCTGAATCCACATCCCACGCTGCACAGGCCCTGCATCTGCCTGGGACAACCAGCCCTGTAAGCCACTCGCTGATCTAAATTCTCTACAAATCTAAATTCTCTGCAAATCTAAATTCTCTGCAGAACATCCATGGCGCTTTGCTCACCTGAGGCTGCAGCTACTGTTTCAAACACCGCACCCGAAAAGCTGCAAGGGGCTTCTGAACGTGGGGCCTCCCACTGCACCCACCAAAGGGATGCGGGTCCCAGCCTTGTGCTCAGACCATCTCCCCAGCCCCGTGCCTGTGTTCACTCCTGTCTAGGCCAGGGCAAGGCACCAGTCCCGGCCTTTGGGACAACCTAAGTACACTTTGCCAACAAACGGGTGCGATTACTCAGTTTCAGCGTCGCAGCCAGAGTCCCCCCCCATGGCAGAGGGGTCACCGTGCCCGACCCGCAAGCGAGTGGCAGTCCCGGGGCTCACGGCCGTGCGGGAAGAGGGGTCCCTCCCCGCCCCCCGCCCTACCTGACCCGTGCTGCTGGCGGAGGATGGCGGCCTGCCCGGGCGGCGGCGAGGCCGAGGAGGCTGCGGCGGCGGCCGTCGAGGCGGTGGCGGTGGTGGCAGTGGCGCTGACGGCGGTGCCCCCCGGGGCGGGGGCCGGGGGCGG